>CM034358.1:15527624-15722090 GCA_019925275.1 Mytilus edulis
TATTATTATAAAGAATTGGTCTGTTGGATTTCATATTTTTATTGCTGAAGAAAATTACCTCCATTGTATGTAGGATAACATTCTGTGGAGTATACTTTATAACAATATGAGCAACACGTTGTTCGATTCATAAGATATCTAAAATGAAAGGATATTACTGGATTAAAATGACAACAAATATATCAGTAAACGAACCGCAACTGAATTTCTATTTCTCTAACTAGATGTTTACTTTTTAGAAGAAAAAAAAACTTTTGATACACGCGTTCAATTATGTTTGACATAATTTAAGGGCATACGATACAGTTACAGGGGAGGTCATGACGTTGCTAACGTAAAATGTTATTTTCGCGACGTTAAACTGTGACATATCGAGAAAAGATGCATTTTCGACTGATTTTTATCATTCGAACTGATTTACTTTGAAAACGGGTGCATGAACCCCTATTTTTTAAAACGACATTTTGTTTCATTTTGCAGGGGAATTATGTGAACCAAATTTTATAAAGCTGCAAATAGTGCAATTTGTTTAATGTTGATAAATATACAGCAAAAAAATACGTTCTCAGTTCATGACCATTTGATAAATATGCGTTATTTCAGAATAAAAAATGCATAAAGTTTTAGGATACTTATAAAATACAGAAATTACAAATTATTTAACAACAAACAATTTGTGTTTATCTTTTAAACCAAAAAAGTTATGGCTTTCTATCGAAAGGGAAAATACGGCCACAAATCCGAATTTTGAGCAAATATACAAAATGTCGACCTCATTTAACTCAAAAAGTAGCACATGAAGGTATATTGTTTATAACATATTTGATTAAATCAGGCAAGAATAGATTATATTGAAATTTTCATCAAACTGTAAATACAGAATCAAAACTGTATCGTATGCCCTTAATATAGAATCTGAAATGATATTCCAAGATTTGTTAACTTAAGCAGTACTTTATTTTCATATCTACTCAACATATTTGTTTTAGTCTGTACCTACATGTATTAGATCAGTTTGTGTATCTTTGATAACGTAAACACTAGAAGGAACATGCCACATGCATCGACAAGAGCATTACAATACATTTATTCACCAGAAACTATTATTTTGATTGGTGATGAATGTCATATTTTTTAATCATTTCAAAACGTGTATGCATGTAAGGTTTATGTATAATTTTAAAACTTCAGTTTCTTTGAGCATTTTGAAATGCATAACGGTAAAATAGATTGCAACTATGTTGATTATCACAAAACGACTTACATGTTTGATTGCGATGTCAGTTTGAAATTCGGCTTTGTTGTTTCTGAATCACTAAATACAATTAAAACTATCAGAAATATCCAAATCTTCTTGATACAACACCGTTTCATTTTTTTTATTATGTAGAAATGAGTAATAATAGATTATGAACACTCATTTCCTCTTCAACGAGGAAATAAACACATCCGGAATCCATTTAGTTACTTTTTTTAGGATTATTTCATAATTAATTCTTAAACTGAATACAAATTGCATGTCAGAGGTCATCTTGTAAATTAATCGCAAAGGTTGGGTAATGTATAGTAAAAATAAAACTATCAGTTTCGGATTTACCATACTGATTTCGATCTTTTTTTTTTTGTTCAGTATTGTATACTTCTCACACATCCAAACTGACGCCTTTTTCAATATATAGTGCTTGAAAAAGATATACAGGTCTTTTCATTTATGTACACTAATAAACACTTGTGGTGTCATAAATGGATAACAAATTAACCCATCTGACGAGCATTAAGCATATACATGTATTCAAAACGTTGTATTTAAAGTTTAAAAATATATAACGCGTTCAGTGTTTATGTTCTTTATAATATTTTAAAAAGAAAATGAGGTAATATGAAGAGGTATATTCTTTGATCCTCTTTACTTCCGTTTATTTTTCTCATCATGTCATAGTTTGTTTATAAATATGTCGAAACATATATCATGTATCATCAGACAGAGAGTAAATCAATTTACTCTGCTAATAGATTTTGCTGTTTGTTGTATTTTAATATATTACATAATAATTTAATTTTGGATATAACGCGTCTTTTGATTGGCTGACGTTATTTTGTTATCAGCCCATAGACATAATGTAGTCATGTGATTGTGACGTCAACAACGTTTTTTCATTGTTTTCTACGGTTTAAAATGAAATTTTGAATTAAATTAATAGAAATGATTTTAATATTGTTTCTGTCTATTCGAAAGAACATAAAACAATGCGGTGCACACTGTTAAATAACCCGCTAAGCGCGTTATTCAGTGTGCACCAAATTTTTTATGTTATTTCTTCATAGACAGAAAAAATATTACAGTCATTCCTTAAATAGATTACAAATGTATTTCTTCCTCAACTGGAATCAAAATTAGTCTTGGTAGGTACACATATGTCTTTTGTTTAAATTGTGTGACCCAGAAAACAAAAACTAAATATTTATCAAAGGTTGTATTATATACATGATTAGTGGCTCTGTCCGACCAAATTGTCAGCGTACTTTGATAAATTGTATAAAATGTGTAAAGCATTAAACATGAGATAGATCCAATTGTACAAAATGCTGTTAATCTAATGGAAAAATCACTCTGTAAAAGCAAAATGAACACTTTAAAAGAGATTGTTCGAATGAATACTAATTTCATAAATACTTCCTTAACTATTTAATCATCATTCACGTGTCACATTAATATATTGTTTTTATTATTTGAAGATATTCCCTTTTTGACTTGAATGAATTATAGGTCAATGTATTGCCCTCAACACGGAGCATTGGCTTACGACGAACAACAAGCTATAAAGGGTCCCAAAACTACTAGTGTAAAACCATTCAGACGGAAAAACCAACGGTCTAATCTATATAAAAAACGAGAAACGAAAAACACGTATAAATTACATAAACAAACTACAACTACTGTAAATCAGATTCCTGACTTAGACATTCTAACAGCACCTGCATACGAGGTATATATCTCGCAATCGATATGATATTCCCGTACTTGCATTTCCTATCATGATTTTCTTGATAGAGGATTCCTGTTCACAAGGGAGCTGTTAAACCAAGAGTTCCTAATGGTGAAGTTTAAATCATCCCTTCGTAAATTTTACGGACGCCATCACGAGTTAGTTGACAGTTATGGAACAACTGTTTCACAAATGATATCGGATATGTTCCTTACGTCGTAACTACAATCCCCTTCACTTTCATGAATGAGACTTACCGAATTAGACTATTAAACGGATTTGTTATCACATAAGCCACACGATGGGTGTCACATGTAGAGCAGGATCTGCTAACCCTTCCGGAGCACTTTAGATCACCCCTCATTTTTCATTGGGTTCATGTTGTTAAATCTTTAGTTTTCTATGTTGTGTCATGTGTACTTTTGTTTGTCTTTTTCATTTAAAGCCATGGCGTTGTCAGTTTATTTTAGATTTATCAGTTTGACTGTCCTTTTGGTATCTTTCGTCCCTCTTTTAGGACAGGTGACATTTGCAGCGGGATTTAACGTTTTAATGGTACCAAACCTTCTCCCTTTTTCTGAACAAATAGCATAACATCACAACAAAAAAACACACGATAAAATATCAATTGGCAGACTTAACTCAATCAAAAAACGTAGATTAACACACTATGAACGAAAACAATTCTAGACTTGTTCAAACGTTCTTGCTTTCTTCTAGAATTTCTATTGTCACGTCATAAAAAGTGAGGAAAATGTCTGATGACGTTACATAGAACATGTTCTTGGATTAATTTGCACTTCTCATAAGTGCAAATTGGAACCACACTTTTTTTTGTCGTAGAATCATCAAATTTGGCAGTAATGTACCTCTGAGGATAAATAACACAATACAAAAAAAAATTGGTGTGGCTCGCCCGGTTCGGCAACTGGAGTGAAAATAGTGACAAAATCCTGTAGGATATTTTTTTCTCCATAGGATTTTTAAAAATCCTACAGGATTTTGAGAAATCCTATAGGATAAAGTCATAATCCCATAGGATATTTTTTATATCCTACAGGATATTTAAATCCTAAGGGATTTATAATCCCTTAGGATAATAAAAATATCCTATAGGATATAGTTTCGCCCTTAGGATTAAAAAAATCCCTTAGGAAAAATAAAAGCATTTCCTATAGGATATTTTTTATCCTACAGGATATTAGTCTAATAAAATAATCCCATGGGATTAAAAATATCCGATAGGATTAATAAATATCCTAAGGGATTTCATAACAGAAAAAATATCCTGTGGGATAAAAAAGAATCCTAAGGGTAATAAATAAATCCTAAGGGTAATAAATAAATCCTAAGGGAGATTAAAAATCCTAAGGGAGATTAAAAATCCTATGGGAGATCAAAGCAACTCATAAGAGAGAAAAAAAATCCTATGGGAGAAATAAATATCCTATAGGAGAAATAAATATTCTATAGGAGAAACAAATATCCTATGGGAGAATGAAATATCTTAGAGAAAAATCTATTTGTGAACTCAACCAAAGAACAGAGAATAGTTTTATATGTTTTTGTAGTAGGTAAGGATATTATTTTATTGGAGCAGACCAAATATTCCCAGATATTATTGTTTAAGAATTGTTAATTTTTCTACCAATGACACAAACTACCGATAAGTGTACTTCAAACATGGAGCTTGCATTGAGTTACTGCTACTGGTCCGTTTGTTATTTTATGCTTATTATTGCCATTTGCGTAGTTTCTTCTGTTACCTATTTCTACATTTGACTCTGGCTTCTTTTAAATCGAGTTTTCTCTTGTTTAATGCATTGTGGTTGTTTATTCCTCATTTGCTAAAGGAATAGGGGCCGGTTGAGATATCGAAAGTCATGAGTATACATCCATCGCCTGTCTCAAAGCAGAAACCTTTATCCTTTGGTAATCGCATGTGTTTTTTTCAATTTAAGTTCAAAAGTGCATTTTAGTGTTTAGTGTAGCAACCATTTCTCTGAACTATTATTCATTATTGTTTAGTGACCAAAAGAGGCCCGCCTCTATGTGCGGAATTTTCTTTCTGCATAGAGGACTCATCATTTTGAACTCATCAGGGTTCCTGTACTCAACCGACTTGTTGGGTACTGAGACATGACTGTGACACCATCTGAACAAAAACTGTGAATAAAATCAGAAGCAATTTTAAAACAACACATGGTGTTGGGGCTAAGAATACCACCAGCTTTTCATTGAAAGTAATGACAAGACAGAAACATGCGTCCAACGGGTATATCCAATACACTATAATTACTTAAACAACTTTGAAAATCGTACATAAGTGTTTTTTATTTTTTTATTTAGTATAGCTTGCTTTCCGTGAAGATATTTTTATTGTGGAGATGCCTGGATAGATTTGCCAGTAACCATACTTCTTCTATTGTGTCCTCAATATGCATGTAGTATTTGCAACTGAACATTTACATTAACTTTCACCAATAAATTCTTCAACAAAATTTGATAATAACTGAAATTTTATGGAACTAAACACTAGATGTAACTAAAGACAGTATTGTTCACCTAGGTCTATGTGCATCTCTGACAACAGACACATCAACACGTTAGGCTAGAATATCACGGTACGTCTAAACACTGCTAAAGACTCCTTAGTGCACTAAGGACTATACAATGCCACTAAGGACTAGAAGGAGTGCTGTTGTGTGTATTATTTTTACATATTATGTTAGAGATTGATATTTCATGCATAAATTTTAAATTTTATAGAAAAATAATCATAAATAAACAAGATATTCAACATTATTTAGGCACGTGCCCGTTTTTCTTTGATATGCCGAAAATCAATGAACCGTTTGACACGTGCCAAATGACAAAACAATTCATTAAACAATCATAATCTTTTCATTTTAGGTAATAAACAATTGTATCTAAAAAAATGTATGCTTAATATTTATAATTAAATGTGTTGTTCTTATGAAAAATGATTACAGAACAAATAATTTTGTTTTTGTTTTACTTCTTTCCCGACAAAGTTATTTGCCACAAGTGCACGACTTTGATGTGCGCCTACTAAATGACTAATAAGTTAGAGTGTGGTCAGCTTGTTATGTAAGAGATATGAAGACAAAATAAATATATATATATATATATATATTTTAATTTCGACAAAGATGCGTGTATATATACAAATGGTTTCACTAAAACAATACGATGGAATTGAGAGAGAGAAAATTATGTGTCGTTCTTGGGGTTTATCCAAACCACTAGTTTTCAACCAGCTTGATATTTGTTTACAAAGGCTTCGTACGGTACTTATTTGTTTGTATATTTCGACATTTTATTATTCTTCTAAAAGTAAAAGAAGTTAAAAAATCATTTCCCGATTTTAAGTCAGATTAAGTTTCATTTTCAAATATATAAAAGAGACAAATGTTTTAAAAATGTTCCACACTTTTTAGTACAGTATTCACGAATTTTTTTTCAGTATGTGTAAATTTAGAGCTAAAGATATAATTCTGACAGAGAAAGAGAATGCTTCGTATGAATGCCTTGAAAATATGCCTTTACCACATGATGTGTAAATAATTATTTTTTGTAATGCAATATATTCAGAATAATTAAACCTAAATATATCACGCGAAAAAAAGAAAAAGCCGACAGAAATATTTTCAACTATAATTTCTTTAAATCTACTTTTCTTAAAGAAGAACAAGTTTCACAGGCACTTGTCTCAGAAAAGGTATATAGGAATTTTTTTTCTTAGACAAATGCCTGTGGCAAGTATGTAAGAAGGAAATCCGATTTGTATTGTTTTTAACAAATTGTCTGCTTAACATATCGTACGAAATAATTTATGAAATAATGACTATGTGCTATGCGCTTTACTCACTGTTGAAGGCCCGAAATATATTACTCAAACGGGTCATATATGAACTTAGTGTGTGGCATGTAGTAAAAATGCATTATCTTATTGGTTTCGTTTTGTCCAGTTATACATTTCTTAAAATGTCTTTATATATGAAAATAAATTTTGAACAGTGCACCATAAGAAACAAACTAAAGTGTTCCAGCTCCAAACCAGTCTATTGTTCAAACGCATGTCCGTCGTCGCCTGTCACCACATTAAAGCACGCTTGCAAGAAAAAATAAACAGAATAGAGATACGGGTACAAAACACATTATAGATAATGTGTCCGACCACCTGAAAAATAAAATTGGTTAAAGAGACAAAGAACGCTACGAAATATTAGATTAACTTTTCGGTACTACCGGGCTTATCACAGCCCAATAACAAGATGAATTTAATGAAAACGCAACAAGCATCTGCCGGTTATCCAAACTTCAACACGTACTTTAAAAAAAATATATATAAATGTGAATTAAATATCTATAAAAAATTTGTATTTCAGTCACTTATTAATATGGACATCAAATAAAAATCCGACATTAGATATATTTCTCTGGTGACAAATTTATTATTTACAAGAAATATACACTTGAGAAAATACTTCTTCATTCAGATTTTTTTGTTAATAAAATTTCAACAACAATTCATTTATTAGTATCCAACTTTACCAAAAGGATTCCCGTGTAATCAATTAATATGTAATTTGACACGTGTCAAACGGTTCATGGATTTTCGGCATATCAAAGAAAAACAGGCACGTGTCTAAATAATGTTGAATATCTCCTTAATTTATTATTATTTTTCTATAAAATTTGAAATTTATGCATTAAATTTCAATTTCTACCGTAATATGAAAAGAAATTGCATGTAACAGCTCTCCATCTAGTTCTTAAGTTAGTGGCATGTTATCAGTCCTTAGTGCACTAAGGACTCCTTAGCAGTGTTTAGACACACCCAGAATATCATTCGTAACTAAAACTTTAAAAAAAATCATTATTGCTGATTATTTCAGAGATTAAAAGGACAAATCATTTTGCTTTTGTTTTATTTCTCTTCCTATAAATATTTTCGTGTGCATGGCTTTGATGGGCGCCAACTCTTAAATTAGAATATGGTGAGCTGGTTAAAATGTTTATACATGTATTAAAAAGTTTTATCAAGAAAATGTAATAGAAATGTCGACAATAACAAACTGAGATATTCTATGCTGAAAATAGATATAAATATAATTAGTGGTATGAGTGCTAATATTACAGTTGATTTGGCAATGGAGAAAAATGTTCGTATCCATCAAAATTTTTAAAACTTTACACACTCTGTGTTCTCTTTGATTTTTATTTTTTTATAAAAACCTATCTTGATTTCCAAGTTGTGGTCCCTTACGCGGAATTTTGTTGAAATTTGAAGACTATTAAAAATTTAATAGGTCAAAGAATAGCCTTCAACATTTGAGGCTTTTTATAGCCAAGGCTGCGTTTAGTTTAAACATATTTTATTTAAAAATTGAATAGGTCAAAGAACAGCCTTCAACACGGATCCTTGGAAATTAGAAAATTTGCAATTAGAGGCCGCAAGAATAGTAACAGGTCTATTAATATTTACAAAACCTGAAACTTTATATTCTGAGGTTGCCTGGGAATCTCTTTTTGAAAGAATAAGGATGTAGTCGTAATTGCGTGTCGATATCTTGTCAATCGTACTACTAACTAACTTTATACGGAAAATTTTTGCATTTTTTTTAAATTACCATGGTCTGTTGTTTTTAAACTGTTAATATTGGAATTAAGTAAAGAGTCAAAGTTGAAGTCATGAATAAGTGTTCCGTGAAAATTGTTTTCGAAAATATAATTTGTTCATAATTCTTTAAAGTAATAAACTTTTTTCAAATAAATTCTGATCTTCCCTCATCTGATCACCAGCATGGCTTAAGGTATTACTTCCAAAGGTATTGTAAGGGGTGTGAGATGACACTTCCAGGTATTCAAGCGATTTCCTGTCGGACTTGCAAGTTCATGCATCGTTTCACTTCTGCAGGTAATATTCAGTGTACACGGCCGATAACTTATAACTTTCAATTTTGAACTATCAGATGTATAATATACAACTCTGTCTTACTTGTCATAACTAAACTCATACGCTTGTTTATAAATAACATTTCTGGTGTAAAATAAAAATATAAATAATACCCAAAAAATAAGATTTGATGAAATTACAATCTATTTGAATATTTTTTCCAAGGTTGACTTTGGGAAAATGTAATATATACTCGATGTCAATAGTGAAGGACAGATTGGAACATACCAGAAATATTGATTTAAAAAAATGTACGCACTTGTCGATGATTCGTCTATACGACTGGGTAGAAAGTTACGGAACTATAGCGCAATTTAAAATATATACATGTATACATTAAAAATAAGAAAAAAAACATATATTTTGAATAAATTGGGGTAAAAGTTTTGTAAATAGACTAGTCCACGTATGCCAACAGTATGTAATCATCGAATGTCGATAGACTATCGTATACCAAAAGAAGAAGACGAAGAAGAAGAAGAGAACCAATTTGATTTAGATACAGGTCGATGTTTAACCTGCTTTGGTTCATCGAAGTTGTGGACATAGTCAAATCACAGATTTATATTGACGTTACGCACGGTATTGGTGCCACTTAGCGTAACACGACGTTCCTAATAAAACAACGATTTTGACGTTGTTCCAAAAAATGTACGCACTTGTCGACGATTCGTTTATACGACTGGGTAGAAAGTTACGGAACAAGACTGAAAAATACGGAACAAGACGGAACAAGACTGAAAGTTATGGAACAAGACGGAACAATACTGAAAAAGTTTCAAACGTTGACCTTATATTTTACTCATGTGAAAATGCCACTTAAAGTACAGAGAATTTCGATGTTGCTTCTTTATATGTTTTTATTTTTTTCAAGCGGGTGCAAATGCAAAATTCCATTTAATTAAAATAATGTTTAATATTTGAAAAGAATTGTCTGCAACAGTAACACAAAATAACAATTTGATGTCTTGTAAAATGATTTAAATACATAAAAAAAGATGTGGTATGATTGCCAATGAGACCACATTTCACAAGAGACCAAATTGTCACAAAAATAAACAACTATAGGTCACTGTACGGCCTTCAACAATGAGCAAAGTCCATACCGCATAGTCTGTTTTACAAGGCCCCGAAATGACAATGTAAAACAATTCAGTCGAGAAAACTAACTGCCTCATTCATGTTACAAAATGAATGAAAAAGTCTGTTTTGTATATTTTTTTACTTTTTTTTTTTATCTTCGAAATGTTTTAAAACTTTCAAATGTGAGGCTCTTATTTTATCAACACTTTAATTCTTGGACTATTATTCTAACGTTAATATAATAGTCCCAGAATTTTATTTTTTATTTTTCTTAAACAGTGACTTATATATTGTAGGCAAATAATTAAGAAAATTCAGGTTATCAAGGAATTTTCACATTTTGTACATAAATCAGGCCGTTAGTTTTCTCGTTTGAATTGTTTTTACATTTATCATTTCGGGTCTTTTATAAATGACTACAAGGTTAGGGTTTTGCTCATTGTTGATTGCATATAGAAATAAGATTGTTATGTATGCCACTGGACGAACACAAATTGTGAATATTTTGATGGGAAAATATTGAGTATCAAAGTTCCAAATTAATTTCGGGATTTATTTTCTTTCTCGATATTCAATAACAGAAAAAAAAATTGCTTGTCCGCTAAATAGGGATTTTCTTGTTAAACATCGTTAAAAAGATGTGTGTCTAAGGTGAACGCCACAAGAACCCTGTAATACTAGTACGAGAGTATAGCATGTAAACATTCCTTCTTAATGATATGGTTGTTTTGGAAATCTTTTCTTACAACTCATGTCGGCGCTAACATGTCCTTAAGTAGTTGTTTTTTTTTCCAAAAGTCCAATTTCACGTTTCCGCATTTTCGTGCATTACTTTTCCGAAATAAGTAGCGGCGTTTTTACGTTTCCGCAAATTGGTACTACTTTTCCAGAAAAAGAAATTACTATTCCGGAAAAAATTTAATTAAGGTATACCTATTGATTGAATTAATAAAAATTAAATATTTATTAAGTTAAAGGTCATCATAACAAAGTCTACAGTAGTACATATACATTCACCGTTTACTAGTTTTGTATTTTGGTCAAGAAAGAACTTAGAAGTCCATCTTTTCCTTTTCATATTTCTGAACGTTTTTTTTTTTTTAAAGTTAGAGTTATCATCTTTATGCAAAATTGAATGATTTCGTATACTAGTAGTATTACGTTTTCTGTGTCTCTTAGATTTTTTTAAGAATACATTTTCGCATGCTTAAACATGATAAAGAAAGCACGTCAACTGTTGGACTCGTGAAAATATTTTTCAACTTTTTAAAGCTTCATCTGTGTGATCGAAATTGTCGAAAGATTCTTATGACAATTCATAGCCAGAAATTAGTAGTGGTTTTGCTAATTAATATTCATAATATGTAAATGAGAATTGTACCACGTGATAGTACTTTGAACTGGACTGGCTTGATAGGCTTGATATCATTAAAATCTGTAAAACACGGATATTATAAGTTGCCCGTCACACAGTCCTTATTTACAATCACTTTAATATTTCCGTAAAGTTGTCAGGCGGTCAAAATCAAAACAATGAACGCGAATTTAGTGAATTTTTCGTGCTTTCGTGAGTTTATTCTTCTTGAAATAGTGACATTTTAATTTTACGTGGGAACCTAGAGTTCAACGACTACGCATACAAGGTTTGGACTTGCTTATTCTTTGGGAATTCAAGTTTCATATTTCACCCCGGCAACCTGTTTTTGTAATGACCTTGTAAGCCAATTTTCAACGCGAAGTTTGCAAATTTGACGTTTCAGCCATTTTAGCCTGTATTTTACACTGTAATGTTAAAAGCCTCTCGCTTCGATTTTTAAAATAGCTCAGGAACCTGTATTTTTGCAACAACAGTCATTATGTTTCGTTTAAATGGTGTATATTGTTGTGTATATTCATTTTCTGCCCCGGCAACCTGTCTATCACTTAAATTAAAATTAAAACAGACATTTTTTTCAAGATTCCCTATCATTTTAATGTAATTTCCGTGACCCGTATCCGATTTCTTTAGTATAATATTCAAATAAGCAAAGTGGCGTTGATTTCTGGATATGTTTAATAAAAAGTGATGCAAGTACAAGGGACCAGACGATATGATCATGGAAGTAATATTTAGATATTACTTCCATGGTTACACACACATCTTTATCAATGAAATCCAGGATTTGTTTAGTAAATCTTTGATGAAATTAAAATAATATCCACATTTGATATAAGCAGAGACATATAATACATATGTTTTATATGTCCCTGATATAAGTAACAAAATAAACGAATAAAATCTTTATTAAAATGCTAATATTCTGATGATGGATATTATAATAAAATTGTCAATTGAAATTATCTTTGCAAAAGAAAATAAAGGTATATAAACTTGGGATTTTATTTGAAACACATCACAGTAACCTTTTAGTCCAGTCATTCTATGGTTATACCTCAAACTAATTGCAACAGAAATGTTTTTTGCGAAATTCAATAGAAACATAACGTATAAGAAACATATCAAAAATCGAGAAAAATCGAAATAGGGGAAAGTCGTGAATTTTGCCCCCCAAAAAATCTAGATTTTACCTCAAATATCATGGAAAGATATGGCGCCCGTAGATTGAGAATGACGATATGGGAGACAACTCGTAATGGTCAATAGCTGCAGACGACGCATCTAGGTTCCATCCTTTTCATTCTGGTAAGTTAATATAAAACTTATATATTAAAGTTTTATACGTATTTAACATTCTTCAGAGTTAAAGCTACCATATTTGATCATATTTTGGATGTTTTTTGAAAGGTGTAGATACACGGGAAACGTCAAAATGTAGTAGACGACAAAAATGAGTTCATTTCGGTTTGCCTCGACGTCGAGGTCTCTTAACCAGAAATTACATATAAAACAGCTCTGTTTTTTTTATATTTGAACTTCAGTATATACATTATACAAATTAAATAGCCCCGTAAAAAGAAAATTTTAATCTTACTGCTGACGGAAAAAAGTATGGAACGCCGTTAGTACCAAAAAGGCTACAATCTAACTAAATTTATTCATGGAAAAATGAAGTTGTACCGATAATTAAATACAAAATCGATGCAGACAAGTTGTGTTAGGGAGCTACTTTTTAATTTTTCATGTTTGTATGGAGGCTGGGATAAAATTAAAAAAAAATAGGGAAGACAGAATGAGACAATTTCCATAAAAAAAACATTATACATTTCAACTGAGAATAGACACTACATCGGAATAATTAATTGTTTATAAATCAACATATATCTTTTTTGATATTGTATTCAAAACAAATGTAATATGATAAAAATAATATGCAAGCAAAATCAAAATAATTGAATCTCAACTTAACAGTTTTATCATTTTTTAGGTAATGATGGATGCTTGTGTTTTTTGTCGGGTGTCTCTAAAAAATGGTGAAGAAATAACACAACTAAGAGAAAAAGGATGTGACACTGTTAATAGGGCCAGCCAAATCAGAAATGGTACAATCGATTCAAAAGCTGTGTATCCGTCTTTTGTTGATATAAACTCAGAGCAAAACATTGCCTTTGTCCCAGATTCGTTACAAAAATTACTGCGTGCATTATTTAGTCAAAACGACTCTACTGTTAAAGTTGCATCTGTTGGCCAGGCTATTATTCAGGCTTCCCGACCTAGAACACTTATTGCACCGCTTCAAATTACCCTCAGTGTACAAATGCAACATCACTTTGGATCAAGATTTTAATTGGACACTTTGAACACTCTTGGTTTTGCTTCGTTCTACACATAGGTTCAACGTTTTGAACTTAATGCTGCTGCTGCTGCTCATGACAGAACCGACACACAGTTTGGGAATGGCACTTTCGTCCAGTACATAGCTGATAATGTAGACCATAATCTGCGAACTTTAGATGGTGGTCATGGAACATTTCATGGTATGGGTATGATTGCAGCTGTCACTCCGGGATTCAGACTTGACAAAGCTGTCCCTAGGCTGTCTCGCACACAAAAGGAAGTCTCTGACCTTGCAAAATTTAACATAGAATGTCATAAGATGCAATCTAAACAATCGTTACAGGCAGAGTTCGCAACCATGAATTATGAGCCAAATATAATAGATACAACGTGGAAGTAAGACCTTCTGTCAAAAGTATGATTGCCTTTGACATGCAACCGACCCAGTTGGTCAGCAACTATGCACAAAGTGATGGTCGGTGACTACCCGGGAAAATCATCTGTTGTTTTTTTGCCAATGATAAACATGAATCCTAGTGATCTCACATGTATAAATTCAACACTTACCTTCATAGGCAAGCAAGCAAAGGCTCAACAGGGTGTACCTATTTTGACATTTGATCAACCCCTATATCATGTATATTGAAGACAATGACCATTATTAAGAATGAACCATCGAACAGTCCTTTAAAGTCAGTTATCTTAAGACTTGAAGGCTTTCATTTAGAAATGAGTTTTGTAGGCGCCATTGGTCACTTGATGGAAGGATCAGGAATTATTGAGCTACTTGAAACAGTGTATGCACCAAATGCAGTAACTCATATGACTAGCGGAAAGGCTATTGCACGAGCAATAGGGCACATTTTCTGATAAATAAAGCTGTTACGTCAAGATTGATTGATTGATTGTTGGTTGCTTAACGTCCAGTGGAAAGTATTTCATGCATATTCAGGCCAAGAACTAGTTCACAATAAATGAGGTAGGTCTTGTCATAATAGAGGCCATAAGGGATGATAGTCGGGGAAATTTCGACTGCCACTGGAAAATGAGGGTATATTGGATAGGGACAGCAATTTTGCCTTACAACAAACCACCTACCCTCCCTCAATTGAAATGAACGAAAACGACGAAACTCAGTATGTCATTGATGGCGGCTCTCTTCTCCATCGTATACACTGGCAAAGCGGACTTTCTTTCGGTGAAATTTGTCAAAGGTACGTTGACAGCGTTGAACGGAAATACAGTAATACTATAGTTGTATTTGTCAGATGGATATGCTTCGGGTCCAGATAATAAAGATGCCATTCACCAGCGGCGCACCAAAGGAATCATAGGCACAAAATTTTCACAGATATAACTCCTTTCAAATCTAAATGATTTACTTGTAGAAAAAACGGACTTAAATGTTCAGTAGCTTGTGGCGAATGTAAAGGAACTGGTTGTACAAATTCGAGCAAAACAGTTGACATGGACGATTAAGTGACAATCAACTTCAAAAGATTTATGTAGAATACGCAAAAAACATTATTAGCACAATTAAGGGGTTTTGGTCAAACATTGCATTTTTTTTTTATCATATAGAGTAAATATTTTGGTTTCAAAAAAAAGTATCATATCTGTCAATCGGCTTTTATAGTTGTTATAAGATCTATTGAAATAACGAATTGATCATTATTTGATCCATCTTAACACTTTTAAACATATATAAAATTAATTTGAAGACTCATGATATACTAGTAATTTGATATTTATTACGAAATCATTAAGTCCAGTTTTTAATGATTTTTCGCTAAAATACTAACATTTTCACCCAAAATTTTTACTTCCTATACTTTAAAATTTGTCATAGTTTTAAAAAATTCATTACTGTTATAAGATCTATTGACTTGATCAACAATTATGTACGTTGCTATTTTCGTTTATAAGTCACAACAAATTTCCAGTTTTCAGCGATTTCTTTCATCAAAATCCAAGTCTTTCACCCAAAATTTTCGATTTCCAGAACTTTGCAGTTCATCAAACTTTAAAAAAAAAGGTAACTGTTACAAGATCTATTGACTTGCTTAAAAATTGTGTACATTGCTGTTTTAATGTTTTAGTCACGGCAAATCTCCAGTTTTCGGCGATTTTTCATCAAAATTCAAGGTTTTCACCCAAAATTTTGAACTTCCTGTACTTTGAAGTTCATCATAGTTTTAAAAATTCATTACTGTTTTAAGATCTATCGACTTGATTAAAAATTATGCAAGTTGCTATTTTTGCTTTTGAGTCACGGCAAATTACCAGTTTTGAGCGATTTTTCACCAAAAATCCAGGTTTTCACCCAAAATTAACAATTTCCCTTTATCCAACCATTTTCGATTTTTTTTTATGTTCAACAGTAGACCTAAAGCAGCTAGAAAAACTAGACGAACATTCTGTTGCAATTAGTTTGAGGTTTGGTCATATTTTGGCTAGAATGACTGGACTAAACAAATATGCACAAAGAAAGACAAAAATAATACTGAAGATATATTGTTTGTAAATCATAATTTCATAAAAACTTTTTTCTTCTAATAAAAAACTATTTATTGTACGAGCTAAAAACTTTTGTTTGTATTTACAGTTCATATGAGCAATAGATCTTTTCTCTGTGTTCATTCTGTCAAAGTTAATATGTTCACGTGATGTTTTAAAAAGTTCATATCGGAAGTCTGTATATAAAAGACAGACCATTAAAACATGTATTTCGTTTTCCACACAGTTCGAACTACAAAATTTACAAAGTCTATCATTAAATGGTATCTGCGGTATGGAATATCGTTCCGTCTTAAGCAGCAACCATTTGATTTTCTGGGGGGGGGGGGGGGGGGGGGGGGCTATGTTTTTTTTTTCTGTACAAACATTTTTTTCGCCTATGGCGAAAAACAATCTATTTTTTTCGCGACAAGTCGAAAACAATTTTTTTCTTTCAATTTTAGCATTACATATAGTGGCAGCTGGGGGTGAAACAAACATTTTTTTCTCACAATCAAAAACAAATTATTTTTTTCTCCAAAAACTGGAAACAAACTTTTTTTTCCAAAAAAAACCATAGCCCCCCCCCCCCCCAGAAAATCAAATGGTTGCTGCCTAACGGCTAGCAAAGTTATGATTTCGCAGAAAAAAATATGAAGATGTTAAATTAAATTATTTAAACCTTTCTCACAGACTTTTTCCCTACGTGTACACTTTGATTACATTTTTGTGACTTTCGTCCTACTTATAAAAACATGTGCGACTTTTCCCTCAGCATACATGTAAATCATGGGATTCGTAGAAATACTACAAAGGACCTCCTTAGTGCACTAAGAACAAAATTGTACACTAATGACCTGATGGAAAGATACTATCACAACGGATATGGCATCTAGAAAAAGACTTTGTAAACAATCATAAAATCAAATTTTATAATTATGTCATTTTTAATTAGAAAGTTATCTAATATTTTCTCGACACGTGCTTCAATCGGTTGATTGCCACCTTTAGTGTAATCAGTAGAAATTCATGTTCGCTCAACCCTGTCCCGTTTATAATCCGCTTGTATATACCGATTTTAACATGTATATGGTATTTCAAATTGTTCTCTTGGTTTTTTTTCGTTTGTTTGTTTCTGCCGTGTTTATTCTGTCTGGTAAATTTTTTACTTCTAAGGTAATAGCGTCTTCTCAAATATTTTCAGTTTTTGGAAATGTTTATCCTTTTTTTTTTTTATTTTAAAAATACAAATAATTGTAAACACTTCACGGAAAGGTGAGGTTTAATACTTGGTTGCTTAACGTCCAGTGGCCTATACTTCACTTTTTTTTCTGATGTCAGAAACCATGCCTCACCGCAAGGTTTTTAAAAGGATAGAACACAGGCAAATGCAAAAAGATTCTAATGACTATCTTTGCTGCCTAGGTCTCTATATAATGATTTATGTTTTATGGGATACTAAACTCCTGTTCTACAAAAACAAATATATTCAGTTTAAGTGAGGTTTTAGTCTGATCTAAGTTCTGATGTGATTAATTGAGAATGTTTCACTTATTTATAAGAGGCAGTACCAAACATGTTTATCTTTAACAGGTGGTCAGGTTAAATACATATAGGGTTAAACACTTTCCTCGACATGTTTAGGAGAGGAACATATTTAGGGTACGAACTTGTTTACAAATGCATTACAAGTATAGATATGTGTAATTTGATGTTCAGGCCCCGGCTAAACACATTTTTAGACTGTAAATATGACTTATTTATTTCTTACAGCTGCTTCAATTTCAACGTTTGTGGATAGGTGTTTCATTGACAGCCATACCACATCTCCTTTTGCTTATTTTTGTTGTATATATTTTTTTTTTCATTTTCCTTGTCTTTTAAAAAATATTCCATTATAAATTTTATTTGATGCAGAAAATAAGAATACGAAGAGTTATTTGTTAAATGCTATAACTAAGCGAAGTAAAACAACCATTAATAATTGTGTATAAGAGCATCATATATATTTATAAAAAAAAATCAAATACAAGCAGACATACCATTTGTGACACCAATTTCATTTATTTCCAAATCTTAAAATCTTATATTTCCACAGTTGTCCAGTTCTTTAGCGTCTCTTAATAATGACAGAACGGGCTTTAAAGTCATATGATTAAGTTAACTAAATTATTTAGTTCTCCCATGCACATTGTGAATTATATTTCTTACATCACTGCTTATTACATTATACAATAAAATGGTATTCATCTTCAATTGTTGAATAAAGATGAATTGTTAAAAAAAAAGCATTGACATCAGTTTTAAAGTTATCGTTCATAGAAGACAGTTATGATTTATATTCTCTTTTAAAAACGTAATATAGTATTTACCCCTTGGAGTTTTTCTATATTACTTCTGTAATCGAATTTGAAGAACCCCACGGACGCCACATACTCTCATATGTCTCTCAAGGTATAATGATAGTCTGTAAACTCTAGTGTTGTAAATAAGGAAATGAAATCGCAAAAGCTTTGTTTCTCACTTTGTATCTCAAAATTGGCTTCTTTAAATAAACAAAGAAGCTTACATAGCAATTTCCTTAGAAACAAAATAAAACAAAGGCAAAGTAAACACAAAAATTTTGAATTGTGGTTCCATTTTGCAGGCTTTCCCTGAATCGTTTATTCCTTCATGAGTGGAATAAACCTGATACAAAACATTGCAGTGTCAACTCTATATCTAAATAAAGAATTGAAAACAAAAACCAATATCTTTTGGTAGGAAATTAAATATTAATTTTTAACGCAATTGCGATGCTCCGCTTTATTCTAAAACTATGAAATTTTTCCAGCTTATATTACAAATGACCTGTTTTGCAAATGTGTGTCAGATATTGTGGATCGGTACGTCTAAATAACAACACAGGACTTCCTGTACGAATAGGGACATAAAAAGTATACCCAAGGCAAGTTATAGATATAGGAAGATGTGGTGTGAGTGTGAGATATAGGAAGATGTGGTGTGAGTGTGAGATATAGGAAGATGTAGTATAGATATGCATTCGGCACTTCATTTATTTCAAAAAATATTCGTGTATTGAAAAATTTGTGTAAATTAATTAGAAATATCAATATAGACGTATGTTCTCCAGGTTGATCCCCAATCTCTCAATCTTGTTGCTCGTTTTGTGCAAACTTGTCATGCGCAAAATCTGTATGTTATTATATGTAAAAATATCGTTCCTTGTACCATTAAACTTGGTTTTATAAGAAATAAAGAATCTTGATAGAAAATTTAATTTTTGATCTTATCCTTTTTGTTTTGATAAAATCAATTCAATATTTGAGAAGCTATTTACAAAAAACGTTAAATACATTTCGTTTTGTTTCAACTTTATAATGAAACTCGTCCTCAATTTCACCTAATTTTACATAAAGTATATATAATAAATAAAATGTTCTCTTTAACTATATTTTGCCATCTACCAATTTCAATAGACATTTTTTTAATTGTGTTCAAAGTTCTAAATCTACAAAAGAATAACTATTTTTGTAACATTGAATACCAAAGAAAGCTTCGCAAGTTAAACTGTTTTTTGGCATAATTGTTTTTATTCCCCCTTTTCTGAAACTCCTGATAGAATAGAACATCACAAAACAGCTTACACATGCACATTTGTTTAAAAAAATATTTTTCGCCATTAAAACTCATTCTTGTCCCGTATGACATTTCCTGAACGAGTGAAAATCTGAAATAATTATTTTATTAAGCTTATATCTTTATTGCGGTAGCCTATTATTGAAAAAGGGTATAATTTTAAATTTCATGAAGTAAGATTCATACCACCAGAGACATTCAATATACTAGTAAACAAAAGAAACGACACAAGGCAATACATTAATCATATAAAATAAAATTAGATACAAAAGCTTTGCTCATTGTGGGAAGCCGTAAGGTGAACTACATGTATAGTTGTTAATTTCTATGTCATTCGTCTCTTTGGCAATCATACCACATCTTCTTTTTTTTATATAAATTTGCGTTCATCAGCTTCATGTGGACCTTGGTGGAAAGCAATAGTTTGAAGTTGTCTCATTCACAATCGAACCACATCTACTTTTTATTCTGTCCAAAACCGGGAATGATAGCTGCAATAGGCAGCGATTAAAAAACAACAGCATAAAGCATCGTAGTGGCCATCTTAGTCTGTTAACTAATTTTCACGTTGGTAGGAATAGGGGGGGGGGCTTTACTTTTTCAGCAAGGTTAAGTCGAAAGTCGAGCTGATGAAGTCAAGAGTGGACAATATTTCTGTGCTCAAGTCTACCCTTTGGGTTCGAAAAAAGGGATTAAGAGTAAATATTGATGAGACAACAACCCAACAACACAGACAATCAAGATATTGAAAGTTTTTTTTACAGTCTTTTGGGGTTTTTTTTATTATAGAGAGATCCCTATACACCTTATCAAGCCAAACAAAAACGTTCCATGTATAAATAAAGTAAGGAGCTAATTTCATATTACCTGCCATTTAAAATATCACAAAAGGCACATACATATTTTGTGAAAAGTTTAACCATACCATTTTTATAATATCAATTCGTGGAAATCAAACCAAGTACATGAAATAAAAATCAGTACAAGGAAAATACTTCTTTATTTATTAACGATTTAGTAGATATATAATGAACGTTGAATATGCCTTATATCCAGACCTGTCCAGAGACAAATTCAAGTTCCAAATGTTATACTGAATATGAACCCTGTTCTAGACTGATAGTGTCGAGAAAGATTTTTAACGTGCTAGTTCACAAGGTAACACTCCGCATTTGGACATCATTTAGCCACTCGAGCATACCAGTCTTTTTTACAGATATATCATGTAATGGAGGAGAGGTGTAATTAAATTATTAATTCCACTTGCTTAGCGGAGGAACAGCAATTTTAAATGTTGACGTATTTGGATTGACCAGGCCGGGATTTGAAACCACGATTTCCCGCACTAAGTGCAAAAACATAACCAAGAGAAATCTGAAATATAGTATCATACCAAAAAAACTAAAGTGCTATAAATAATCCAATCTAAAAGAACTCTGAGAAACAGTCTCCGGGACAAGTTTGCAATTCCGCTGAGTGCAAAAGTTGTCACCTTAATTTTTGGAGTTAAGTCAAAACAAAGTTGATAACTTGGTTGGTATTGGTTCCCTGATATTTGTCCTAAAATTTTTTGGATCTAGCACCACTGTTGAAAAAGTTATGCCCCTTTTTTCAACAATTTCCTCAGAGGAAAAGAACTTTTCCTCAAGGGAAATCAAATTTCCCTGAAGGAAAAAGATTTTTCCTCAAGGGAAATTGTTTTTTCCTCAAGGGAAAAAGATTTCCCTTAGGGAATTTGCTGCATAATTATTTCCTTTGAGGAAATTCTATTTCCTTAGAGGAAATTCTTTTTCCTTAGAGGAAATTCTTTTTCCTTTGAGGAAATTTGCAGCTTCAAATTTTCCTTGGAGGAAATACTTTTTCCTGTGAGGAAATTTGTAGCTTCAAATTTTCCTTGGAGGAAATACTTTTTCCTGTGAGGAAATTTTTGACAAACACTTTTCCTTGGAGGAAAATTCAAGACAACAAATTTCCTCTAGGGAAATCATTGTTCTTCAAATTTCCTCTAAGGAAATTTCTGAAGATCAAATTTCCCTTAAGGAAATGTTTTCCCTTATTTTTACTTGTTGAACATTTCTTCACTACACCATGTATACAAACAGTATGAATATAATTATTACAAGACAGTATAATTGATGCAAATGATATTTAAAACTTTAATAAATGTTTGACTCAACATTTTAATGACATTGAAAATAATACAGTCTGACTGTTTAGATCTAGGTATTGTTTATACTTTTTTTATAAATTTAACTTTGATTTATAATTTTTTTTGGAGCAAATGCTTCTATTTTCTTTGTAATTGTTTCAATGCGATACATTAATAAGCAACCAATTTGAATGTCATACCATTTGTGGTGTTCTAAAGAATTTGTTTATATATTGCAGATTAAATAATAAAATAAACACTTTTCGTGTTATTTTAAATTAGAATTTCTTCTGTTTCAGCTTGTGTACAGTTATTCAATCCACTACGTAAGAATTCAGTGAATACATTATTCCATTTCTTTTTTGCAGGAAAGCACACATTCCATTTCAAATTAATCCAATTATGCACTATGTAAATAAATTTCAACTATAAGTTTCCTCTTCAGTAATGACCTATTGATCATGAAAACCAAGATGTCTGATCACCTATAAATACACAAAATAAACAAATAAAATGTTATAAATGGAGAGAGAAACAGCAATAAATGTTTTTCATGTGTATCTTTCCTTATTAAAATACATTAAGTAAACTTGAACTCGAGAAAAATAAATAACTGCGATGTAGACTAGAAAGTATAAAATGCCAAATAAAGTATTCACGAAAAATTAGTTGATTTACAGAAGTCAAGTCCGTGTTTGCAGGAAATTTACATCATTGGTTGTCTGGTGGAGAGTTGTCTTATTGGCAATCATACCAAATCTTATTTTTATATAACCTTGCCATATTCCTATTGTGCCTGTCCAAAGTTCAGAGCCTGTAGCTTTTGTCAGTTTAGTCTGACACTAAAATTTAGTGGTTGTTGTTGTTGTTGTTTCATACCGGTCATATTTATTTTTTGTAATTTATTTTGTTATAAACTAGGCAATTACCATGATTAGTTTTACAGTTTGGATTGTTTCAATGTTTCATCTTTAGGTCTTTTATAGCTGCCTACTGTGACTATAGTATAGGGTATGGATTTACTCATTATTGAAGGTCGTAACAGGCCTACAATTGCTTTCTCAAAGCCATGATAGTTTTCATATTTAATATACCACATCTTTTAATTTTTATAGTAATCATGATACTAGTAATCATCTTTCAAGTTCAATAACTTTTTTAAAATTAAAAGGTGCCTTACCATTTAGGTTTAGTTGGCTTCTGCAAATTTTACATTGCCTATCATTTCTGCTGTATATAATTTCTCTGTATCTTCTATAGTTCTTGTCCTATACATAAAAGAGTAAAAGTTGAATGACATCTTGCATCAATATTTTTTTCTGTTTAATGTACATTATGTATATTAATGTGTGTTTAATAAAAATCTAAACCATGAGTGCTTGATAAGCTTCTTGCCCTTATAGCTGGTCTTTAAGCTTTAAATGAATTTTAATGATCGACTAAAAAACTATGAGCACTGTGCAAATAAGACCCCCGCCCTCCAAAAAAAACAAAAATATGCACAAACAGTGGTATTTATTGACATAAAACATGTATATAATTTGGCTCCATTTATAGATATATATCTCAAGTGACTATAAGTTTAAGGCTGTGATTTTTTTAACAAATCCATAAAATTGAAAATGGACAATTTTAAAATAACTTTGCAACAACTAAAGTTCCTTAACTCTGCATCTTATAAAAAAATATACATGATAAATAGGGAATGATACTCCAGCTTGCATATTATTCAAAGTTTTAAAGGAACATAACTGAAGAACGGTAAAAGTTTTACTACCAAAATTGAAATTGATCTGATTAAAATTGTGATAAAAAGTATTTTTTTAAAGTTTAATAAAATTTGGTTGAGGGAAACAAGTTAGAAGGCCGAAACATTTTTTTCCATTTTTAAAGAACATAACTATAGAATTTAGTAAAAGAGACACTACCAAAATTCAAACTTAATCTGTATTTTGTGATGATAAGCATTGTGTATTGATTTCATAACATCTGGTTGAGACAAACTAAATTTTAGAGAACAGGAAACCAAAAATTCAGCATATTTTCCCCATTTCTAAAGGGGCATAACTCTGATACTCTAGTACAGTAACACTGACATCACCAAAATTCAAACTTGATATGAGAATTGTGATAACAAGCTTTTGTAAAAGTTTAATTGAATTTGGTTGAGGCAAACTAAAGTACTGTAAGATAACAAAAAACAACTTTGGGACAGACGGACAAACGATCTGACAAGTGTTAAACATTATGCCCCCTCCACTTTGGGTCATAACAATAAAAAGGGAGTTTGTCAAGATATAAAAACAATTCACCAAAGTTTCATAAAAATTTGTGAAAGCATTCTTGAGACTATCCTAATCCCAAGTCATGATAGTACAATGACATAAATCAGATTTTTTTTTAAATTAAAAGGAAAATTATCATGTTTATGTTATACAAAAATAATTCACCAAGTTTCATGAAAATTGCTCAAAGCATTATTAATAGTATACGTACTGGAAAAATCCCCCTTTTATGAATAAAATCCCTAACTTTAAATTAAAAATTTAAAATCCCTAAAAATTAAAAAGGAGCTTAATTATCATGATTATATCAATAGATAATTCACCAAAGTATTATGAAAATTTTATGATTAATGTATTCTAATTCCAAGACTATCTAAGACATGGTTTGTTTGAATTAAAAAAGTTGGAATAAAGTACCTGCTAGAATTCAGGAGAATTAGACCAAATCAGGCTATCTTCTAGATTATCAGACAATTGACTGTACATAGAAAAGGAATTTTCTTTTTTCTTTTTTCTTATTTAGCTATTTGTTATCTCTGTCCTTAATATATACTGAACTAAGCCATTTTTTCACATATTTTTTTTGTTTTTTCTCTCTTGTGACTTGTTATTAAACATAACAAAAAAAACCAAAGGCAATGAAAGAGAAACTGACAATGCCAAGGCAAAACATAAGATGCAGAAAAGAAAAACAAAACAAAACACTAAGCAACACCAACATCACCAAAAAACTAGTGTTGAATTCATGTGCTCAGTCAGTCAGTGAGAATTCACAGATCCTGACCTACTATATCTATGCTTAAAAACTTAAAAATCATATAGTTCTTAACATATTTTGTAAATTTATACTTGATTAAAATGTTGTCATAAATAGCATAGACACCTCTGAGTTTTGAGAACCACATGTGTTAATTGTGCGAGTATAATCATTGATAATCATGCACAAGATTGACTTTTAAAAGCCTATATATTGAAATTTTCTGAAAATATTGCATGCATTTTATTAATATGACCAATTTCAAGAAATGCACAAAGATGTGAGATGATTTATATAATTGTAATTTCAGGAATTTACAGTAAGGCAGCAACCATTTGATTTTCTGGGGGGGGGGGGGGGGGGGGGGGGGTATGGTTTTTTTTGGAAAAAAAAGTTTGTTTTCAGTTTTTGGAGAAAAAAATAATTTGTTTTTGATTCTGAGAAAAAAAAAATTGTTTGTTTCACCCTCAGCTGCCACCATATGTAATGCTAAAATTGAAAGAAAAAAATTGTTTTCAACTTGTCGCGGAAAAAAATAGATTGTTTTTTGCCACAGGCGAAAAAAAAAGTTTGTACAGAAAAAAAAACCATAGCCCCCCCAGAAAATCAAATGGTTGCTGCCTAAAGGCTTTTTATCCTAACTGCATTTTGCACTTTTCCGAATTCAGGAGCCAGAAGTTATGGCCTTTGTGACCTTTGTATGATTTTTATTTTAGTTTCTTTTTTTTATATTGAAGAGTTTAGTATGACGTCCATTATCACTCAACTAGTATACATTTTTGTTTAATGGCAAGCTAAAGCATGCCTCACAGGCACGGATCCAGGGGGGGGGGGCTGAAGGTTGGACATGTTGGAACCCCCTTTCTTTATTGGACGATCAATGCATTTGAATGGGGACATGTAGTTGGACACCCCCCCCCCCCCAAAAAAAAAAAAATTGTCCTGGGTTAGGAACCCCTCCTTTATATGACTAGATCCACCCCAGTCTCAGGTTGCGGGATTTTCTCGTTGCAATGAAGACCCATCGGTGACCTATCTGCTCTTTGGTCATGTTGTTATCTCTTTGATACATTCCCCATTTCCATTTCCATTTTCTTTTCGGTTCTATTATAAATATTAGAAACGAGTTTGGCGCCTTTACAAAAATATAATTGTCTGTGCTGATAGGGGAGTATGTGTGCATACCAATATTTAAATTTTCTAGGCCTTCTTTTTGAATTTTGTGCATTTCTTGGTAAAATACTGTCAGACCTCAAGTGCTGTTGTTTTACAAAAACGGTCAAGTAATGTAGGGGAAAGAAACTAACTAAAAAGACCAAAATAAGCCACAACTAATGGGGGTCTCATTGGGGGTTCTGTTCACGGATCCCGCTTAGTTACTACTTATTTTTTTAGATTCTCGCATGATGCCATCCCGCGTACACTATGTAAGTGAACAATTCTGCTATTTTTGTAATTTCCCATGTCCCGCTAAACTTCATTTCGCGTTTTCACGGCACAATAATTTGAGGGAGGATAGGACCTTTATCGGGACTGCGGGATCGGGTGTTTTTAAGCTCTGGATTTCGGGATTGACCCTTTCGGGATACGATAATTCTTTTTTCGAATTTCGGGACCTCTGGATTTCGTGTTTTTTAAGCCCGGGATTTCGGGATTTCGTGTTTTTAAGCTCGGGATTTCGGGATCAGTACCCCTCCTACCCTCCCTCATAATTTGACTTTCATGTGTCACGTTTACAAAAAATACGCCTCGACAATCCGAGTCCCGCTCAGACCCCCCTTATAGGTACATAATGAATAGTTTACTATGTAGTCAGTAGTCGGGTCAAATACACATGTATACACTTTTAGACGACCTTAGATTCATTTCACAGCGAAAATACCCATTAATATTGAACATTTTAGATCACTTTACATTTAGATTTTATAACTTTTAAAATAAAGACCATATAGATTTAAGATCATTTAATCGAAAGATTATAATTTGTCAATGCGCAACTGTAACCAGGTACTGCATTTTTTTTTTGCATGCGTTAAGTTAAAAGTGCCGGGAATAGAAAAGCAAGTTAAACTTCTCATCTGGACTTTTTAATAAGTCTGTATACCGGACCTCTTCTCTATTTTGGGATTGAAAAAAAATCTAAAGTTAAAAATGCGGTTTTGAGCCTATTTCTTCTTTTTAATTTGGTAACACGTTAAGCCATTAGTGACACTAATATGGTATATTACCAATAATAAGGCCATATATTTCGGTGTGTAGAAATACCGCAAAAGACTTCTTAGTGCACTAAGAAGAAAGTTTTTGCATTAAGGACACTAAAACGATGTTTTAAGATCACAGCGAACATGAATATAAGAGGATATGATTAAATCCCTCAAATCTATGAAGTTAGGTATCAATAGATTTTGTAATTTTGAAGTTAAATGACTTTTTAATCAACGCCTGCCACTCGCCACGTGACCAACGGTTTATTGCAGATTCCCGAATCATCATGTTCAATCAACCTAATCCAATAAACAATTGTCTTTTGATCGTTACTTATTGATTAATCAATGGTTGTTAACCTAACGGTTTAGCGTGGTATAAATTCAAGTTTATGAAAGAAAAATAAAAAATAAATTTTGTGTTTTAAAACTTTGCCTTTGTTATATATATTTAGTTTTTAAGGAAATTGCTATGCAAGCTTTTTTTTTATTTAAAGAACCCTATTTTGAGATAAAAATTGAGAAACAAATGCTTTTGATATTTCATTTCCTTACTAACAACACAAGAGTTTACATACTATCATTATTCCTTGAAAGACATTTGAGAGTATGTGGTGTCCATGGGGTTCTTCAAAATCCGATTACAGAAGTAACATATAGAAAAACTCCAAAAGGTAAAATTATATTACGTTTTAAAAAGAGAATTATAGAATAAATCATAACTGTCTTCTATAAACGATAACTTTAAACTGGTGTCAATGCTTTTTTTTAACAATTCATCTTTATTTCAACAATTGAAGATGAATACCATTTTATTTTATAATGTAATAAGCACTATGGGCAGGCGCGTATCCAGAGCTTGAAGTGGGGGTTTGGGGGAGGGGTTATGTGAGAAATGTTTAAAACACTAGAGAAGTTTTTATGTTATACCAAACCATATGTTTTTCAATAAATGGCACACTTTTTGTTCATCCGGCATATGGTTACTCTAAATAAAATTTTAAGTATTAATTTTATAAGGTTAATTATTTGATTACAGATCGTATCTACCCGTTTTGCAATTGTTGTATCACTCTAAGGGAGGCTAATAAAGATATATATAATAAAATATAGAGATAGCAGCCTTGGATTGTCTTAATTAAATCCTTTGGTCCTCTAATTATCAAGTTACCCTCTGGCCAATGTTATTATGACTTGTGTATATTTAAAGAAGTGTAGCGACAACGTGTCACCCTATTCAGTGCTAGATATTCAAATTATAGTAAAGATAACATTAAAACAAGAAATGGTTAATACAAAAAATATTTTAAGATTTTCAACAGGGGGTGGGGGGGGGGGGGGCTCGCTTTAACCCCCTAAATCCGCTAATGATGTGGGAAAACTAAATTATTTAGTTAACTTAATCATACGACTCTTAAGCCCGTTCTGCCATTATTAAGAAACGCTAAAGAACGGAAATGTATGATTTTAAGATTTGGAAATAAATGAAATTGGTGTCACAAATGGTATGTCTGCTTGTATTTAAAATATTTTATAAATAGATATAATGCTCATATACATAATTATTAACGGTTGTTTTACTTCGCTTATTTATAGCATTTAACAAATAACTTCGTATTCTTATTTTCGGCATCAAATAAAAATAATGGAATAAATATATTTTAAAAGACAAGGAAAGTGAATTAAAAAATATATACAACAAAAATAAGCGAAAGGAGATGTGGTACGGCTGTCAATGAAACACCTATCCACAAAAGTTAAAAATGAAGAAGATGTCAGAAATAAATTGGTCATAATTTATTTACAGTCTAAAACATCGAAGGGACTAAACATCAACCTATACATATTTATACTTGTAATGCATTTGTATATAAACATCGAATCAGAAATATGTTCCTTTCCTAAACATGTTTAAAAACATTGCTGTGATAGTTATCAAAAGTACCAGGATTATAATTTAGTACGCCAGACGCGCGTTTCGTCTACACAAGACTCAACAGTAACGCTCAAATCGAAATATTGATAAATGGCATAGTTCTTAACATTAGAAAAATGAATGAAGTATTGGCAACTGGACGTTAAGCAACCCAATATCGGTCTCTAAAAACACCGCAAAGGACCTCCTTTGTGCACAAAGGAGCACAAAGGACCACAAAGGAGTATGATAAGTGCACAAAGGACCTAAAATTGTTAATTAAATGGGGGGAAAGGCATTTCTCACGAAAAAAATATTGATTTTTATTAAAATACTCGAGTTAAATTGATATTTATAAAGTTGAAGATTTATGAAACCTTGTTCCGTAACCGGTACGGATATGTATAAGATTACGGCCATTTTCGATAAGATGTAAGTATACTTATAACTATATATTGAAAAGTATTGAGAAGACATAAACATATAAATAAAGACTGGACATTAAACCGGAGAGAAAAAAATAAGCTAACACTGTTTGTAAAGATTTCAATTTCACACAATTAATAAGTTAAGTATAATGAAACCTTGATTGCGCTAGGGGTGAACAAAGCGTTATATTCTTTACAGTTAATTATCAGCGTTCAAAGACCGTCTTTAAAAACAATAACATTGTTGAAAAAACATTTATATGTATTCATTTATTAAAAAACACACACAAAAAAGACTTCAGACATACAAGGTTTCTAAATATAGATCTTACAAGCGGCGATCAAAGACGTCGTCTATTGAAGTTAAAAAATGAGAAATATAAACCATTTTACTCAAAATTTTATCAGAAATAAAATAATACAAAATAAGAGAGTTCTTCACTGAAACATTCAAAGCTATACAAATTCAACATGAATCACTCTCAATACAACTACGTGTCAAGTCTATCTAGACTTCAACAGGTATACTTTTTTCAAGTTTGTTTAAAATTATGTTTAATGTTCATCAGCATTGCTTTAAGGAAACTGAATTTCTGAAAAACGGATTGAAAAAATTCAACCCTATTTCCTATCTTTAGAATTACTACCATACCGTTCCCTTTCGTCATAGAAATACATTATTCGTCAAGTAAGAAAATTTCGGTAAATACTTTGTTTTTGTGCAGAATATATTTTGATAAAACAAAGTATATATTGAAATTTCTGAAAAACGGATTGAAAAAATCAACCCCATTTCCTATCTTTAGAATTACTACCATACCGTTTCCCTTGTGTCTGAAACCCCGTTCGTTATAGCAATTAAAGATTTTTCTCCTATACCATTTTTTATAAATATATAAACCTTTTCTAAATACATAATTTAACTTTCATTTTATTCTTCTTCAGGAAGCAGCCAATGGCTATGCTCATTTAGTTACAGCTGCAAAGACAGAGTACAGAAATATGCCAATTTTTGTGCGTCCGTCTGAATGCAATCAAGGATCACTCATAGTTGACCATGAATTACAACAATAAGATACCAAGAATAATAATTGACGTTTTTATCAGTTATGTTACATTTTTACTATTTAAAAATCCACATACATGAACTATCACTTAACCCGGATATAAAGTCGGTTCCAAACCGATACCGGTGAAAACTACAAATCGTACATTATTAAAATCGCAATTTTTATTGAAATTGTGTTTTTTTTTTTACATTTTTCTTCATGAATTATAATATTTTTATGTTTTAAAATGAATTTCAGGTCCTTTGTGCTCTTATGAAGCTCCTTTGTGGTCCTTTGTGCTCCTTTGTGCACAAAGGAGGTCCTTTGCGGTGTTTTTAGAGACCCACCAAATATCAATCCTCACTTTTCCGTGAAGTGTTCACAATTATTTGTCTTTTTAAAATTAAAAGGATGAAAAATCCCAAACTGAAAAGAGTTGAAAATACGCTATTAATTTAGAAGTAAAAAATATAGCAGATAGAATAAATACGGCAAAAACAAACAAATGAAAAAAAAATAGAGAACAATTTGAAATACCATATGCATGTTTAATCAGTATACTAGTAGATTATTCACGGGCCAAGGTTGAGCGAACATGAATTGCTATCGATTATACTAAAGGTGACAATCAACTTTTTGAGGCACGTGTCGAGAAAACATTAGAAAAAATATAATTTAAAATTATGAAAGGAGTAGGTCCTTAGTGCACATTTTTGTTCTTAGTGCACTAAGGAGGTCCTTTGCGATGTTTCTACGGACCCCATATATTTGAAGCTGTTCAAAATTCTGTACATTATAGGTACGTGTATCAGATCGGACAATAATTTTCATATATATAAAAAGAATTACTGTATAAGTTATCTAGTATGAAGTATGTCCACTGGACCGACCGTGTAAGTGCTATATACTATTATATCATGTATATAGCCAGTCAAAAAGATGTGGTATGATTGCCAATGAGACAACTATCCACAAAAGACCAAAATGACACAAACATTAAAGTCATATGAAACGAGTGAGTGGTGAAAAATAATGTTTTTCCAATTCTTGAACCAATGCATGTATATATCACAAACTAAGTCCTCTGTGCACGATTTTATCATTATTTACGCAAATATATCGTATAATCGTCAATTTTTTTTCTCTCTGTCTGTTATGATTTAACAAATATGGCTGCTCATTAAATGCCGTGTTTTGAAGCCGAAATTTACCGATTGTCACCTTATAGTAAATAAATAACAAAAAGCATGGGTATTGAGCACGTGCTTAAAATGTACAATCAGATAATTGTTTATTTTAATGACAGATTCATGCGTATTGCGATCACCGGATTTTTACGAGGAGGGTTACGCTCAGGTCACTATGCATACGGAAAATATGTCGGCGAATTGCTTCCTGGAAGCAAGCAATTAAAAATAAGTAAACTTCTTCTAAATGTGGACAAATTAAAGAATTTTCCTCAGAAAAAAGTATATGTACAAAAGTTTTATAATGAAAACTATCCATTTAGTTATAAAAAACAGATGCATATTTTTTTTTAATTTGAAGTTTCATATGACTTTAACAACTATAGGTCACACAAGGTCGTTAAAAACTTCCATTTGTTGTTGTCCACTGAAAATAAGCTCATAAAAACACGAATCCCCGTTTACTCAATTCCACCTTTATTTGTTAATATTTCTTTATCTTTTTCTTTTGATTTTATCAAGGATTTGTATAGTATACAAATCCTTGATTTTATCATATCTTTTTTGTGAAATATTTTGTGTGGTCGAACATGAAATTGCCTCCGATGCTACAAAGAAAATTTGTTTAATGTCATCTGTTGCAATATATGCTAAGTACTACACGTGGACAGGATGTTCCCCAGAAAATAAGTTATACACACCCCGATATAACCCCGAGGGTACACGCTACTGTCATATGGAAAATTACTGGGTCACCTGTAAGATGGTAATCAGCCATGCAACTAATTAGGTTACTGACCATGTCACTTCAATTTAAAAAGTTTATCGTTAGATATCAAAATGATAAATTCATTTTAATTAAAAATTTAAGAACTAAAGGATTTATCATTAAAATGAAGTGAAATAATTCAACCAAATCGTATATAGATTATATACATATTTTTTTTTTATCTATGCCGGAAAGAATTGAAAAACTGTATTTATAATTTTTGATTTGTTTTATAGAAATCTGTGTAGGTCTCATGAAATGAAACTCACGCAACGCATGCCTAATTAAGATTTATAAATTTATTGAAAAATATAACAAAAATTTAGTTTTGATATTAAATTAAAGTTACCTTTCCACGCTGTAATTTATTTGATATGACATGAATCAAGCAATTTTTGTTGAGGGATTTATGGGTTTGTCCATACAACGTATAAAAAAAGAAGTGTATGTTATTAGTATTTCACATGCCTTGTTTTCGCCTTGAAGCTCATTATTCAGAGTGTTTCAGACAAGATGATGAAAATAACGTGCAAGATACTTTTTTCGATCATCGTGAAGAGACAATTCTAATACCCATTCCTCGATGCACTCTACCCCTGTTGAATTGTATATTTATAATTCCTCGTGCTTTTAATTAGCCCCCCCCCCCCCCCCTTTCGTGGTTACCGTTATGCCAACAAATACATTGATTTACATGTAATAGGGCTTGTAGATTTTTTCTCGGAGTAGGAAAATATGCACCAAATGCTGCAGTTACTGGAGACTTACGTATAACACCTATTTTTGATAAGCAGTGGAAAAGTATTATACGTTTGTGGTGTAGATTAAATAACATGAGCTCAAATCGGTTAAATGCAAAAATTCACAAGTGGGCTGATAGTATGAGTATTAAGCATAAGTGTGTTAAAAAACTGGATTTTTTTAGTAAAGAAAACCTTCTGTGAACTAAATTTAAGTAATTTAACGTGTCCCGAAAATATGGACACTAACTATGTTATAAAAAAATGTATGTCAAAATTACACGAAAAACATGTCGATAATTGGCATGCTGTTTTACATTGTGATAAATCTATATCGGGCAGAGGTGGCAATAAGCTACGAACTTACAGACTGTTTAAGGAAAATTTTGAACCGGAGGAATACTGCAAAATAGCTTTACCCTTCAGTCATAGAAGTGCTTTCGCCAAATTTAGATGTGGTGTTGCTCCCCTAAGAATTGAAACAGGGAGATATGAAAATATTGTTTTAGAAAATAGAGTGTGCCATAAATGTGACGTTTTTATTGAAGATGAAGCGCATGTTTTATTAAGATGTCCTCTTTATGACGATTTTAGAAACCATTTATATTATGTTGCTGAAACTTTTAATGATAATTTTAATACTTTAGATGATAATCAAAAGTTAGTGTTTTTATTCTCAGATGTAAATATGATACGTGTGTGTGCCAAAACCTGTCATTTGATTTTAAAAAGACGTAGAAATTTTATATATTGTGAATAGTATTTTATTTCATATTGTGTATTATATCTATGCATTTTAATAGTCTCTTATAATTCTGTATAGAATGGCTCTCGTTTTAACTAGTGTTATTTTACAATGTATAAAGATTGATTGTACTTGTTGAGAGATGAGACTTTAATAAACATTGAATTGAATTGTAAAATCATGGGCGGATCCAGCCATGATAAAGGGGGTTCCAACTACATGTCTCCATTAAATAAGGGGTGTCGTTGCCGCTGGTTTTCTGTTACCCCCACTACACGAAAAGGCAGATTTACAACAATTTGGACAGTCATGTAAATGTTTGACAAATGTAACTACTTTTCTGCAAGATAAATTTGCAGACCTGCTAATGTGTATGTAAATGAATTATTCCTTTGACATTATTTAGGAGGTCGTCAAAGATATGCTAAAGATAATTATTTTATTTCCATAGCTTTAGTCATTCTTCAAAGATATGTAAAGAAATGCCATAGATTTGCATGCACTTTCCAAGATAGGAGATATATGCAAAGTTTAAAATTTGCATAACTTATTTACAGAGGTGTGGGCAGTTTTGAGAGACCGCGGTTTATAAAACATTTACGACCAATGTAAATGCTGACAAATGTTTGTGTTATATTTGCAAACGTTTGTCGATATCGTTCACATATGTAAAGAAATGTATTTTATTTACTAATACTTTCCAGTATTATAGTTATTTGGATAAATATTGTTATTTGCAACATATCTTTACAGACGTATGCAAAGTTTTGAGAGACCGCGGTTTATAAAACATTTACAACCAATGTAAATGCTGTCAAATGTTTGTGTAATATTTGCAAACGTTTGTCGATATCGTTCACGTATGTAAAGAAATGTATTTTATTTACTAATACTTTCCAGTATTATAGTTATTTGGATAAATATTGATATTTGCAACATATCTTTACAGACGTATGCAAAGTTTTGAGAGACCGCGGTTTATAAAACATTTACAACCAATGTAAATGCTGTCAAATGTTTGTGTAATATTTGCAAACGTTTGTCGATATCGTTCACGTATGTAAAGAAATGTATTTTATTTACTAATACTTTCCAGTATTATAGTTATTTTGATAAATATTGATATTTGCAACATATCTTTACAGACATACGCAAAGTTTTGAGAGACCGCGGTTTATAAAACATTTACAACCAATGTAAATGCTGTCAAATGTTTGTGTAATATTTGCAAACGTTTGTCGATATCGTTCACGTATGTAAAGAAATGTATTTTATTTACTAATACTTTCCAGTATTATAGTTATTTTGATAAAAATTGATATTTGCAACATATCTTTACAGACGTACGCAAAGTTTTGAGAGACGCGCGGTTTATAAAACATTTACAACCAATGTAAATGCTGTCAAATGACTGTGTAATATTTGCAAACGTTTGTCGATATCGTTCACGTATGTAAAGAAATGTATTTTATTTACTAATACTTTCCAGTATTATAGTTATTTTGATAAATATTGATATTTGCAACATATCTTTACAGACGTATGCAAAGTTTTGAGAGACCATGGTTTATAAAACATTTACAACCAATGTAAATGCTGTCAAATGTTTGTGTAATATTTGCAAACGTTTGTCGATATCGTTCACGTATGTAAAGAAATGTATTTTATTTACTTATACTTTCCAGTACTATAGTTATTTTGATAAAAATTGATATTTGCAACACATCTTTACAGACTATGCAAAGTTTTGAGAGACCATGGTTTATAAAACATTTACAACCAATGTAAATGCTGTCAAATGTTTGTGTAATATTTGCAAACGTTTGTTGATATCGTTCATATATGTAAATAAATGTATTTTATTAACTCCCAAAAAATTAGAAAGTGTCTTATATATTATAAGAAATTTTACGTATTGATGGTTTCAGAGACCGTGAAAATATTTGAATTGATTAAGTAGATATTGTTCTTCCCGAATCCAAACCAGAACTTTTTGAAGTTATGATATTAAAAATGGCGAGGTGCTTTTTAAATGTCGGACCGATGATATTTTTTTCTATTTGGATGGTTAAGAAAATCTTCAAAGCTTTTATCCAGAACCAAGAAAACCATTTAAAACTTGAGTGAGGATTTTTTAAGATCTTGCTGGTATAAAAACACAAATGCTTTAAAATGTATTTATCTTTCCTTACATCAGGATTTACAATTCGATATGCTTGTTGTATCAGAACGGAAACTTCAACTCATGCGACGAATTGTAATAGTAAATTGATATTTTTTTATAGCTTAAAGACACATAATGAATGGGTTGATGGATTGATTTGTGTAAACGTCCAGCTGCAAATGCTACACGAATCTCAGGTGTAGGGAGAAATGCAATAATATAATAACACTGTACTAAATTATAAGCAGCATTACTTTATTACTTTTTGTACTGTAAATATGAAAAAAAGACGACGTAATTCAATGACATTATAATTATTAGAATAAACTTTAAACCAGAATAAATAATGATCAAATCGATAAAAGCGGTACGTTTTCTCAACCCAAGGTAAAGTACCAATATTGGTGTGGAAAAAGTTAGTTTAGTTTCTGCTTATTTGTGATCTTTTCTCATTTTAATCAAGAGAATAATTGAATATTTTTTTTCTTCAATATAACTTAAGCCAAGGCGTGTGTTTTCAATGTTTTGCATGATCGTATAATTTGAAAATACACGAGTATGCACATACATGTACATGTATTTTATCAGAATGATTATGATAACAATTGAAAATGCCTAATAATACAATAAAAAAAGAAAGAGCATTAATCAAGTATCCCTCAATAGGTGGTAAATATGTCACTTGTATGTAAATGAATGGATTTTCCCGACTGTGAAATGGTTCATCTTTTAGCACTACAGGGTTCCTTAAAAGGAAAACCGTATGTGTTAATTACCAAAATTGATCTAATAACGCTAATTGGGTATAATAAAATCCAGACGTTCTAAAGAGATTAATAATATAAACATGTACAAATCATGCCAATTATACGCAAGCCAAGAATATGGCAGATAAAGACATCGGGATTATTTTTATAATTAAAAATGCAGTTTGTATTCATGAAAATGTGTTAATACTTTGAAAAAGGCAAATAATTTAAAAGTTTACATGCTAAAAAATTAAAGAAGAAATTAGAACAGTAGCATTGTATCTGAATGCTGTTGAGGATAAACACCATTTCATATTTAAAAGTAGAATGTACACGTTTACAAGCTTATTATAAAGAAATATGTTGAAATTATATACAGTAAAAGTATTTTAAAACAATTATCTTTTGTATATAAAAACAAGCATTCTCGTTTCCTCGCTTCTCATATATAGCAGATTTAATAAATTCGATGCAAAGCAAATAATTTAACCTTTGAATTGAATATAATCTCTGTATTTCGTGTTTCAACAAGAATAAAAATGACCAACATTAATGGGAAAAAAATACATCAATGTCCATAAACTTCCTTCTATTATATTAATCTGATTATACAGTTATATATGAAAATATTTATTCAATTCAGAATAGATATAGAAAATCTTTGTCCTTTTTGTTTTCCAATCTTGACTTTATCCTATTTAAAGATATAATGATCTCAAGAAATATTCCCATGCAGTACATGTATTTGTTCCAATCGAAGGCTCCAAATTTTTAAAACATTTTCTTATCAAGATTAACATTTAATTATTTCAAACTTATATAATGTTGTTGCTGAATGATGTAAATGTTAATCGCCAATATAGAAATCTACCTCCATTTTGTCATAAGTAACAACATATTAAAATTTGAAAACCTTTGGATGAAAGGTTCGTAGATTATCGAACGGAAACGATTGGAGCAGCCCGCCCGCTCGTCCGCAGTACATCAATAAATCAATAACGGGACTGGAAATCCCGAAGAAAAAAAAATAGCAAGTCATAAATAAAGGTAAAATACATCCGGTTTACTGTCATCCTCATGTATATGTAGTATACTTGTTTTAAAACTGGTGTTTGTCTTTGAGTCTCTTTTTGTTTTTACTCAATGTCATCAGAAGTGTGTCGGCACTGATCAGTGGCGGATCCAAAGAGGGGGGGGGGGGGGTTCCGGGGGTTGGAACCCAACTTTTTTTGCCGATCAATGCATTTGAATGGGAGCAATATAGTTGGGACCCCCCTTTTTTAAATGGCTGGATCCGCGCCTGTTGATATAACAAGACTGGACGGAAGGACGGACACCCTGTATTTCTATGTTCCCATCGACGCGTCGCGTGGATGACAAAAATCCAACGACATCTTAAAATCATTTTGAATTTAGATTCATATTAATTTGTACTTTGGTCTTCGGGAATGTGTGTGTTTTTGGTGTTTTGAGTTATACATAATGAACAGGCCTGGCACAGCTGGTTAAAAACGCACCTTTTCAGAAAGTGGGGAGGCAAAACGAGTCACAGACGATTAGCAAAGTTGCCTTTTTTGTGGGGGGCATTTTGGTCACATAGGCGTCACAAAAAGCAAGAGAGTATTCACAATCTCTTATAAGGAGTTTTCTTACAAGTATACAAGTGTTTATGTAAATCAAAAGGGTTGCTATTTCTTTATTTACATAAATAGAAATGTGGGATATACACAGCAACCGGCCAATTAACGACAATCAAAACCAAAGACATATAGATAACATGTGACTAATGCAGGATGGACAACAACATAGAGTATATTTTACTGCTAATCTGTTACAGTATATTTTTAGTAAAGATTCGTTGGTCTCTTGAATATGAAAGATAATAAGTATTGCAAGTATGAAATCTATCAAATTATAAAATCACATGTTCACAACAATAGTCAGATTTAAGCTATAACATTAACAAAGTTCAATCTCCTTAGACTCCTTCATCAATGAGCAACGCTCGTATCGCATAAAGTCAGCTATAAAAGGCCCCGAAATGACATAATATTTATGTAAAACAATTCAAACGAGAAAACTTACGAACTAATGTATGTCCAAAATAATGAACGAAAAACAAATATGTTACATAATAACAAACTTAATTACAGGCTACTTGACTCGGGACCGGAACATACACAATGTGGCGAGGTTAAAACTCGTTTAAAGGAGCCAATCCTACCCTAACCTTGGGCATAAACTGGATCCCTGTTGTGTTCACTTATCTCATCAGATGAATACAAATTGAATACATCTAAGAAAAACAGAGTGGACATGGAAGGGTACTTATACATCCAAACAACCAAAAGACTTTAAGTACAGATCTTGGACTACTCGTAGTTACTGACAATTAGTTGAAAGTAATAACAACTAATACAAAAAGCATGCCTCTTAGATGCATGGATTCAGTATACAATCCTGGATATTACGTTAGTTTTTAGTCTTTCTCCGTATAAAAGAACAAAACCATCTATTGAAAAATATAAAAAAAAAAAACTCCTGGTATGGATCAATTAATATTTTAAGGGAAAAAATGTCAGGCATAGAAAAGCATATTCCTGAAAAATATTCAACATTTAAACTACACTGTGGTCAGATTGTTAAGGGATACTATATACTGCATTGTGGAAAAAAACAGCTAGATATACATAAACATGGTAAACTACGAACTTATGTAACATTCAAGTGCAACGTCGGTTTTGAAAATTATTTGTCAATAATGCGACATTTTGAGCAAAGGAAATGTATTACTAGATTAAGAATATCTGCTCACAAATTGCAAATTGAATCTGGTAGATACCAGGGTACTCTTCGACAAAACCGAATTTGTCTCAGGTGCACCTCAGGTGAGGTTGAGGATGAAGTTCATTTTTTATTTAAATGTGACACGCATTTATTAAAAAGAGAGGAATTGATGCAAAATATATTAAAATCATGTCCAAACTTTCAAAATTTAAATATTAATAACAAATTAATTTGTATAATGAATAATGAGGATCCCAATGTACTATTTGCATTTTATAAATATATAGAAGATATATACTAATAATTGAAGGAAAACATAATCTACAATAACTAATTTCAATATAACTCTTTAATATGAATTTGGATACCCTGTTAAGCCTGCACAGATCATAAGAAGAATTTCAAATTCTCTGGCACCGTTCCTTGATGATCCTTGTTGGGTGGACCCAGAATCTATAATCCTAAATATATGTTTTTAAAATATTTTTAAAATAATTTAGGAGTTTGACTCATCTGCATTACGTACAAGTAGGGACTTCCCTTTAAGGTGGTACCTAACACTTTAACTAAAATTAATTTGGCTCGTTTAATTTTCTTAAAATGTTGACAAAGTATTTACCTTGACCCTTTGACAAAAATATAAAAAATTCAAAAAATTTGAACCAACCGTTTAATCAGAAAAATTACACTGGTTATATAGCAGTTTGACAAACACTTATTTTGATCATTGAGAAGCTTAATATTCCCATATGAACACAACGTCATTAAAACGTTCTGCTGATTTTACAGAGTTATCTCCCTGTAGTGTTACATGTAGGTACCACCTTAAGCACCGACTCTTGGTGCTTTCTGCAGATAAGTCATACTAAATATCCTTTATTAAATAATACTTGTTATTTGCAGTATACCTCATGGTCAAATGTGCGAGTGCTTAAATTGTTTTTTTTTTTTTTTTTTTTTTTTTTTCTCCCCACAAACTACTAATGCCTCTTGTTGGTCTTTTCAAAGTGAAAATACACTTACTGGGTGCACTTGAGTCACTGAATTCAACATAGTATTCATTGAATAATAATACATTGCTACTTTTACTTTATTATTTTGTTAACACTTGTTATATATATTGTATTGTCTGTGTATTTCATATGTTATTGTTTATAATAATATTGTCTGTATGCTATATGCCCTCCTGGGGCCCTTATTTGGTTAATAAAAATATTCTATTCTATTCTATCCTATTCTATTCTATATTATAAGTATATAATTGACCAATGTGGACCTTATTTTCGCAATTCCATAGATTGCTTTGACGTTACGCGGGATGTTCGTACCGTTTACGTTTTTTGTATGTTTTGTGGGTAAAACTGCGCTGCAGGTGCAGAAAAAAACGTATTTCAATTAAAACAAAGATATCATTGTGCTGGATATAAATTTACTTGTTCATTTATCTTCCATAAAACAATATAAAACGCATTTGTTCGAGTTGTTATGCATTTGATTATGGATTTTAGAAAAATAATGGGCTGTCCCGGGTAACATTTCACAACGAAAACTGAAGTATAAGCCTTCTTATCGACTTTTATTTTGCCGATTTTCATAAAAAAAATTTGGCCGCGAATGGCCATGAAATAACAACCCATTATGATATATTTGTTTGACGGCTAATGGCGTCTTATTCTGTTACGCCAGGTAAATCTGCAAAGTTTCATTGTGTCCCATTTCCATTTTCGAAACTACTTTAAAGAAAAAAAGTTAAAAAATACAGATAAATGATATCATCAGGTGAGAAAATGATATAGCTATTATAATGTTGTTTTAATTAATTTATTAATTTCAAACGCAAAATCGGTCAAACACAAAAACAAAAAAGATCCAATTTTTTTTTTAATTTGGTGAATAAAATGTCACACGTTCAATTTTGGCAAAAACGTTGTGAACCGTCGTTATCAAAGTAAACTATGTTTAGTTTTGCACTTGATTGTCGACAATGAAATTCTTATATAGACATGTTATTTTTCTAATCTTTTCAAAATATCTATATTGATCTCCATAGCATTCGTACTTTCCGAGAAAAAAATGTTTGAAAATTGGTGAAAAAGATGTCGCACGCATCAAATTTCTTACGGCGGTAACCTGGCGTTGTTTCGAATGGCCAAAACAACCAGAAACGCAGTGCCATAAAAACACACAGAACAAGCGCACAACTAGTCGATTGTCGGTGCATGTATTGTTCAACTACATATATATAGAGAGACTTTTTAAACTACGATTTGATTTATCTATATATATATATATGTTACTGATTTTTTTGGATTCTTTTTGTTATTCCGTGATATTGAGTATTAAGTATTGCTCTCAACCCGGAACAGATTGCACGTTTTATTTCTACTCGCAAATTTTAAATTAAGTGCAGAACTTGCAAAGGTTTTAAAACGAGTAAAACTTGGGAGCGTAATTGTACCAGCATTTCTTTTGCTTTTCCATCTTATAGCACTAAAGAGGCTTCTTTAAAATTTACGGACAAAATATGTTTCGCATGATGCTGCCAATTCATTAATGAACGAATATATTACTGTGAAAACTACAAAAAAAAACTTGTAAAGAAAAGTTTGAACTTCAACAAACTTATTTTCAGCGCAACGAGGTATTTTTGTGTCCGTTATTTTTCGACATAGAGGTAGACGGAGTAGAAAGTTTGCCGGATATTTCATGTATTATCACTTTATATTATCGGTTCAGTATAAGTCACGAAATTGTTTTTGAATGTTAGTAAACCGACATTTGTTTCAAACGCGGATATGAAATTTTCGTGAATTGAACCTTAGGACGCAGCCGGGGGCTTTTTAAAGAATCAAGTAGACATAGATTTTTTTTCGGGGGAACGAAATAATACAATCAGCGGCAGATCTTTTTAAATATTGCGGGAAACATTTGAACGACACTAAGTTACTGTATTGTAAGCGCGCTAAATATTTAGATATGATGAGAGTATAGATCGTGACACAATATCTTTAAAATCGTTCCTAATATTAAAAGTCTCTAGTATCAAGTTATTTTCATCTTTGGACGATGCTTAATTGACAATTAGGTACCTGTCATGTTATTCTTGTGAAAACTATTTGGTTGGTTCTTACAAAGACTGCATAAATAATTCCATTTGAAGTATAAGGCAACCATACCCACAGTTGTCGGGAAAAACTGAAGCCGCAATTGGGGTCTCGCAGAAGATGTGGTATGATTGCCGATGAGACAATTAACTCTCCACAAGAGACCAACATAACACAGAAATTAACAACTATATAGGTCACCGTACGGCCTTCAACAATGTGTAAAGCCCATACCGCATAGTCAGCTATAAAAGGCCCCGCAAAGACAATGTAAAACAAACGGGAAAACTAAGAGCCGTATTTATTTTAAAATGAATGAAAAACAAATATGTAACACATCAACAAAAGACAACCACTGAATTACGGGCTCCTAACTTGGGACAGGCACATACATAAATAATGTGGCGGGGTTAAAATGTTAGCGGGATCCCAACTATAAATATATACATGTAGTCTACAGCACTAGACAAAATATCTGTTTCATTCCGATGTAACTCGATTCAAAGTAAAAGTGTGTTAAAAAAAATTAGAAATCGGGAGATATGCCATTCAGTATCGTGTTATCTTGATATTAGTACACAGCTGTGGAATACAAAGAAAAATTTACCACTTGCAGGGGAACACGAAACTGCATTGAAAATGAAAAAAATAAAGAATAGAAAAGAAAAAGATAGGCTAACAATTTAAGAATATAGAATAGTGGGCTTCTAGAATATAAAGAATAGAGAATAACGTGCAAAATTTGTATAGAATAAAGAAAACATGGCGTAAATAATATTAAGAATTAAAGAACACCTCCCTCCTTTTCTAGACCCTCTTTTATCCTATGACTCTTTAAAGAAAGAAGCGCCGTAATTCATAGGAACAAATAGATTTGGAATATATTATTTTCTCTAGCATTTTTCATTTCTGTACTTTTGTCTTTGTGTTGTTAACATTCAAACTTATTTTTTTGTGTAAATGGTTAATGAAACTTGGTTGATAAAAACGAAGCACTCAGTCTGTCATAAATTAGTTTTGGCACAATCTTAGTGCTAAAGATTATTCTTATCTGCTAAGAGTGTATCTAGTAGCAATCTTAGAAGGATTGACAGCCCTTAAACTCATGTTGCGCTTGCAACCCTTAGAGTACTCTTTATCCTTCTCGGAACGCTCGGTTAATTTTTATTTGATCTACTTGAATCGTCTTTGAATTCTCATAGCATATGATGTGTGTCAACATTCTTTTTTTACTGAAAAATTGTAATAGTGGTCAGGGGCATCCCAATATTTATCTTAGTTGATGAAAATAGCAACTGCATTTTTTTTTCGAGCGCACAACTGTTGTCCTAACAAACTAGACCATAAGTTCACCAAACTTAACAAGCTGATGCATCACAGAAAAGCAGTATTTTACAGCCCCCCCCCCCCCCCTTCAAAGAAAAACAAAAAAACACACACACACAAAATTACAATAAAAAAACACTATTGCTGGTACAAATGTATCTATACAATGACATGCGACCCCCAATGCTAGTTAACACGGGTGCAGTACTAGTCCATAACTTATGTGCATTGATTATAAGTAGATACAATCGTGAAATGAGTGTGCGTCTTTTGCCAAAAGCAATTCACTTTAACACTTCTTTTTACAATTGAACACACTATATTTTGGTAGCATTCTTTACAGTGACTTTTAATTTATGAACACTTTGAATAGTTATTTGAATATATATAGGCATTGGCATCGATAGATTCTGCCAGATTTGCAACTTGCATAATTAACTAATTAAAAATTATAGTAATTAAATTCTAAAGGTCACGCTTGGTACCCAAAGAACTACAGCTTCAATAGATAAACCTCTAAATTGAAGTTGAACCTGCATACTAGGTATTACAACATCGTGAACGGAAGAGTTGCACGTAAAAAAAAAGATGTTGTATGATAGCCAATGGGACGAATACTTATATCCGCCAGGTACCAAAGCATGATGCAAGTTAAAGATTGAAAATCAGAAATGTGCCTTGATATATTCATAGACACAGAGGCTTTTCACTTTTTTTGTTTTATCTTTTTATTGGAAAATATTCTTTAATATATCAACTTATTTAAAGTTTTAAACATTTATCAATGCGATTTAACTATAACGATAGTTTATGTATTTTGCCCCTCTTTCCTTTTTTCCCGCCTGTATGTAAAGCAAGTACAATGATATATGTTTCCACTGTTAAAGGACAAATAAGACATGTAGTTATTTTAAGACTTTGCGTAAAATATGTCTAAGAAAGAAGTGCAAGATATTGCTTTGTTCAAACACGAATCATATACATTTCCGCTAAAACTATAAGTCTAGACTTCGTCTTGTTGTACAGGGTACAATTGCCTTATATCTTTTAAAGATATGTTTTCCATGGGTTTTTTTGTAATATAGGTTTTTGTACCTTCTGTTTGAGTAAGTTACATGTACTTGTATTATGACTGTCATTTGTTTTTTGTGTTGTGTGTACAGTTTATGTTCTGTAGACCTGTAAGTTTTTGAGATGCTGATCCAAGCCTAAAAGATGTTTTATATACTTTTCTTTTGTTTGAAATTTGCCAGAGAGAGATTCAAAAGATTGAAGAGTAATTGTAATATGTATTTGTCGTTTACAAATCTTCTTGAATTATGTTAAAACAAAATGACTTTGTCACATCGATTCTTGTTTCAATGTTATTTCAATTTAAAAGTATGCAAAGTATGTTAAATGTAATTATTGCAGAAAAAATAAAAAAAATAAAAACTTATTTGATCATGACAGAAAAAATACGATTCCTGTCAAAGTACATATGGGAGCTGTAAAATTTTAGGATGGAATAGGCGATAAATGAGATATCGAATGACTGATAGTTCGATAACTTATTTTAGTTTTGCGTATTTAAAAACAACACAATCAAATGACAACGGGAGCATTGTTTTATTAAGACAATGTATGATGTTATTAATCATAAAGAAATGATAATTGTTTGTGCCTTATATTGATGGATATTGATACTAGCGGTGGTCTTCTATTGATCTTTTCGGACCAGATCTTTCTGTAAAAGGTGATAATTGTCACATTTAACTGCTGATAAACCCCGTTGATCGGAGGAAGGGCGACATCTCCTCGATGGAATGATATTATCTATCGATTTTGTTTGATTTCATTGGTAAATTGTGTGTCAATTATGACACGTGACTCACTGGTTCTTTGTTTGTAGTGTTTAACTTTCATTCTCACACACAAGAAAGTTTTTGCAGAGAGAGCTTCATGAAGCACACGGAGTTCAACATCTCGTGACTGGACTTAACGGATAAGGAAAACTAATATTACCAAACTGAAATATTCGTCAATAGATTTAACGTTTAAGTATGTGTGCAAACTAGCCGATTCTTAAAAAACATTCTCTCAAGATGTGTTTTGTGTCAAATATTATGTGACAACTAATCTACCGATGAAGGAATATTTCTATTTCAGAAACTTGGACTTTTTATAAAAACTTGATAAATCGACCGATAACCTTCCGAATGGTACCGATTTAAATTTAAAATGAGGCCGCATATCTAAAATTGTTCAGGCTTAATTTGTATATATGTATTATAACTACCAGTAACCAGAGACATATATATATATACATATAGTACAACTCGTCTTAAACATCAACCCAACAATGTTAGATCTGTAAATTTGCTTTCGCAATTTCGCACGTACATATATATATATAGTATATATGTCTCTGCAGTAACATATATAATACATATTGTAGTATATGTCTCTTTAAAAAATATTATATGTTTTATAAACAGAGTGAATTATGACTCGTGCAATTCCAGAAGTTTCAAAGCGATACTCGAAGAAAACGATCGTTTTATGCGAATGAACCATCATAACTTACCGAGAAACAAGATTTTGGTGGATAAAGAAATTTACGCAGTGCACCAAACAGAGCTCGAGAAGAGATCAATAACCGATTATGTAGAACCGACTTTTTAAATTTTTTTTTTATTAAAACGAAATTATTAAAATACATGTATAATAAATGATATTACCAATATGCCAAAACCAATCCCAAAGCAGCTATATTTGTCATATCATAGCTTGACCACTAAAGCTATGGAAATATTTGTCAGTATATTCTGCACCTTTCAAATATAGTAGCAAATTAAAAGTAAATATATCTATTTACCATACATATCTAGCTGTCTGAAATATCTTTCTTTATCATTTCTTTGCATATGTATTCAAAGTTACATATGCCCAATATATTTACACATACATTTCTAGCTGTCTGAAATATCTTTCTTTATCATTTCTTTGCATATGTATTTAAAGTTACATATGCCCAATATATTTACACATACATTTCTAGCTGTCTGAAATATCTTTCTTTATCATTTCTTTGCATATGTATTTATAGTTATATATGCCCAATATATTTACACATGTCATTGATATTATCATTTGACTACATTTCTCAGTTAAACAAATTGTCTGCAAATCCATGTATTTACCATACATTTCGAAATATGTTCAAAGGCTTTTGATATGTTCTGATTTGACATACATTTCAGCCGACAATAAAGACTAACAAAATTATTCCTTTACAATACATTTGACAGGTCTCTGTAGATTAAAGGAAATGATGCTTTACACCCCCTATAAAGTTCTCGTTTTGAATTGGTTTACATACCAGGAAAATGTAGATGCACCTTACACTTTATAACCCATATAAAATCATTTGAATGATGATGCTTTACTACCTAGACAAAGAAACACATTTGCGGATAAATTTACATCATAGAAAAATACATGACAAAGGTTTCCATTTGCAGAGGTATACAAATACATAAGTTTGCAAAAGTTTTGCGACGGTCATAAATATATATAAATTCTTAACTGCAAAATGGTTTGATTAGGTGTTAATATATTTTATAAACCGCGGTCTCTCATAACCGCCCATAGGAGGGTATAGCACAAGAAATATTAATATTTACAACATGTAAAGACAAGATAAACTAAATGCAGCGGTTTATAAATATATGCAAATGTCGGTCTCTGAATACATTTACATAACATTTGCATACCTCTTCAAATCCGAGATTTCGTGCAGTGCCCACCCTTTTCATATAATTTAGATTTCAAAAGTGTATACCTTATTCATATATTGTGTAGGTTAAAATGTTATCTTTTCCCATATTGTTTGCGTTTTGATTGGTGTGTAACGCAACAGTGCAATACCTAAGTGTCAAAAGAGAGTTTTTCCCGACCTATTCACATATTTTTAAGGTTCCTATATACAAGGTGATAGGACGTTCGGTTCCGTTGGAATAGGTTACCTTTTCACGCTATGCCTTAAAACTTTTCCTGATGCACAGGTAACCTATTCCAACGGAACGTCCTATCACCTTGTATATAGGAACTTGAGAGGATTCCCGAGATTATCATTTATGCAATGATTGCTCACAAAATGCTAGGGGAGGCTTACCCCGGATTCCATCCCCTTCGACCCGCCACAGAATACAGATATAATTGATAATTGTTATTTAAAAGTCATATACTATAGCCACTATATAGTACTAGAACCGAACACCTGTTTTCGGATATATATATATATATACATACACCACATCTTCCTATGTCTATATAGCTGATTTACCGTAAATAACTGCGAGAAAATGAATAATACACAAGTTGATAATTGTCTCTTCTCTGCTAATTTTAATGTGCATGCAATATTCACTCTGATTTACTTGTGAGACCACCGACACTAATAATAATTACCTACAAAATAATAGGTGCTCCTTTACTGGGAAGAACATTTCGGATCCGATCAATTTATTGGTTCCATTCCCCCATTCTACACTTCTCCTTAGAAAAAATGCCTTGCAATGCGTCATAATTATCTGGACTACTAACTTACTTCCATATACAACTTCGAAAACAGACTATAATCTATTTCACTGGATGAGATTGGGCTCACGGATTTTTTAATGGATTGGTAATTTTTATTTATAGCACAAGTATACAAAGCAAGATTAATCACATTTTTCACCCGGCCTACAAATCAAATGGTTGCCTCCTTACTGACTTACACCTACACAAGCTAAAAAAACATATTCAGGGGGGGGGGGGGGGGGGGGGGGGGGTTCAGATGGGGGATGCTTGCCTCAGTCATGTTTCTGTGATTCCCTATATAATCAACAAAATTTTTCACACAAAAAGGGGGGCAGGGATTTCTCCTTAATAAGAAATCTCTATTTTCAGCATAAGCTCATATAAATTTGCCTTTTGAAGAACTGAAATAAATATGAGACGGCTAATGATTTTTCAGATGCTTTACATTAAAATACATCCATGTGACATTCACAATTATATATAGATCCAAATTTAAAAAGCTATTTTTTTCAATATTTAAATAATGTAGGATCAAATCTTGATACATGTATGTAGTTGAAATTGTTAGCTTTAAACATCTTAAACATTAAAAAATGAACACCCAAAGTTTTAACCACGTTAAAACATAAGAATGACCATGTAGTCTTTATTAATGTATGCTATTGCTATGAAACTAGGTCATTGTAGGTAAACTGTCATCTATTCCATGTATTCCCTTACATCTTTGTTCCCAGTCACCCCAAGTTTGATTTAAATTAGTCAAGTATATCTACTCTATTAGGTCTCTAGTTTGGATAGTTAATAACTTGCAAATTACAAATGAATTAAAATCATACTCCTCCCAAATTTATTTCTTTAAATATTATGGATGAAATACATGTAGCAAGTAAGGGATGAAATTAAATTGGATGAAATGTGGCATTTTTTTTTGGATAAAGTAGTATGTCGTCTGATGTTGTCAAACTTAATTATAGACCCTTAAGGGGCGGATCCAGTCATTTTAAAAAGGGGTGGGGTGGGATTCTAACCCAGGACAAAAGGGGAAGGGGGGGGGGGGGTCCAATTACATGTCCCTATTCAAATGCATTGATTATCCAAAAAAAGGGGGGTTCCAATCCCTTGAACCCCCTCTGGATCTGTGCCTGCCCTTTAAAAATAAAATTATCCTTATTTTGAGTTAAAGCTTATAGATTTTTCTATAATGCTTCTCAGGGGCGGATCCAGCCATTTTAAAAGGGGGGTCCCAACCAAGAGCAAAGAGGGGTTCCAACTATATCTCCCATTCAAATGCATTGCTCGGTAAAAGAAAAGGATTCCAACCCTCAAATCTATGGTCAGGTTGTTGTCTCTTTGACAAATTCCCTTTTTCCATTCTCAATTTTATCATGTAGTCGTCGTTGTCCCAAGACATTTAGTTTTCGCTTAATAACTTTAGTACAAGTAATAGAAATCTATGAAATTCAAACACAAGGTTTGTGACCAGAGTTTTTGTTCAGAGTTTAGGAATTACATGAATTAGGGGCCAATAGGGGCCAATATTAAACTTTGTTTGATTTTATAGAAAATTGAATTATTGGAGTTCTTTGATATATGCCAAATCTAACTGTGTATTTAGATTCCTAGTTTTTTTTGGTCCTGTTTAAATTGGTCTACCTTAAGGTCCAAAGGGTCCAAAATTAAACTTATTTTGATTTTAACAATATTTAAATTCTTGGTGTTCAGATTAATATGCTGAATCTGAATATTTACTTAGATTTTTTTTATTATGGGCCCAAATTCAAGTTGATCCAAATCGGGGTCCAAAATTTTACTTTGTTTGATTTCAACAAAAATTGATTATATGGGGCTCTTTGATATGCTGAATCTAACCATTCATTAAGATTTTTGATATTTTGACCCATTATCAAATTGGTCCACATTGAGTTCTAAAAGGTCCAAAATTTAACTTTATTTGATTTCACCAAAAAATGAATTATTGGGGTTCTTTGATCATGTTGATATGCTGCATCTAACCATGTATTGAGATTTTGAATATTGGACCATTTTAGAGGTTAATTGTCAATTTAAAATTTTTAAGTACTTGGACCGCGTTCATTCTGTGTCAGAAACCTATGCTGCATCAACTATTGAATCACAATCCAAATTTAAAATTCAGAGTTGTATCGAGCTTGAATGTTGTGTCCATACTTGCCCCAACTGTTCTGGGTTCAACCTGTACGTTTGTATCAAGCTGAGCCATGCATAGCATTTTTATCTGATTTATATATTAATTTGAAATTTTGACAAGTGAGACACATACAGATTATACTGTTAACAATATTTCAGAGTTTAACGTAGTCAAGCGAAACAAATTTTAGAAGAATAGTTGAATCATGTCTTTGTTGTCAAATGAAAAATTAGTACGAACACAAAGAAAAAGTATGGGAATGTTTGTTTTTTAAACTATTGACCAGGGTGAAAGTCTTTGAAAGTCATGACTGGCAAAAAGTTTGTGAAATGAAATAGCACAAATATTCCATTCTTTTTAAATATAACTGAATATAAAGAAAAACACAAACTGATGTTTTATAATAGTTTTTACCCTTTTTATGTTTTATAGGACAAGAAATATAGAAAAATGATGAAAAATATAAACAGTTACAATAGAAATGAGCGCAAAACAAGATAAACAGAATACAACAAGGCCTAAATGGTAAGACCACTTCTATATACTGTAAATTCAGATTTTTCAGGGAAGGGACAACTTATTGTGATTACAAAAAAAATCTGCATAAAGATCTATATAGTTACATGATATATATATATATATGTTTCTGTTATCAAAATATGATTTCTTATTTTTGCGATACTCACCCAGTCACATTTTTCGCATTACTAAAAAGTTTCGATAATTTCTGAATTACAGTAATAAAAGAAATTGCCTTTGAATGATGACTCATATAAAAATAAGAAAATGTGGTATGGTAAATGAGTGACTTATCCACCAGAGTTCAATGAAGCGGATGCAAGAAATTAAAGGCCAATCATGGGCCTGCCTTCAATAATGAGAAAACACTTCCTTTATAGGTCATCCATTAAAGATCTCAACATATAAAGATTTAAACAATCCAATTTAGTTCAACATGTTCAAAGTCAATAACAATTAATAAAAAAAAATCATGCCTAATATAAAATATTGTTTGTTTCTCCAATCCTGACCGACCCTGCAAAAATGGCCCTACTCATAAAATTTTATTGTCAAAACTAAGCCAAATATTATTTTATTCATTTCTGATTTTCGGGCTTGCCGGATCATCCGATAATATTCAGGCTTTTGGGAAAAATAAAATTATTTACCTACCTACCTACCCACACCTGGCTTGTCAGAATAGGGATTAGGGAAACAAACAATATATTAATTTAGGCCTCATGTCTGTGAGCACTCAACCTGACCATAATATAGGACAGTGGTTCAAATATTAACACAACATATGAACATTCTATAACAACTATTGCAAGTGGCTCAACTTTAAATATCACTGCAAGGCACTAAACAACGAATATTAAATCTTGGACACAAAGCACTGAAATAAGAGAACTCATAAGCATGACAAGTAAGAATATCAAATGAAAGTTTCTCAAAATGTTCATTAAAACATGATAAAATAAGCTTATTTATATTGCTGTTTTTTTCTCCATTTATAACATTTTTTTTTTATTTTGTGTATTTATAGGTCAGATATCTTGGTTTTTATGATCATCAACAGGTCCTGCAGGTCTATACTGAAGAGGAAACTTAATTGTTAATACTTTTCTACATAATGTGCTAATTGGATTATTAATGTGAAATGAACTCAACTGTGTGTTTTTCTGGAAAAAGAAATAGAAAAAATCCTACAAAATTGCTATAAACAAAATGGAGTACTATCAAAGAACACAATTGTGTAAAATGTAACAACCTACATTCATATTAACTGATGGATTATGGAGAAATTAAGAAAAAAAATAGTATCTTTGTCATGTTTGTTGTCGAAATAAACACCTGCTTTATCAATTCATGTACATGGCTCCATCATATCAAATATACAAAGAAGATGTTTGAAGAACATACGTTGCCAAAATTTATTCAACCAATTGAAGGAAGATGTCTTGTGGATTGAATTATTTATGCACTGAACTGTTATGTAGGGGGTCGAATACACAGCAGCTGAAACAGAAGACAAGTTAATTTGACATGAAAAGTGTTTATTTTATTTAATATGCAAATATGAGCACAATATTAATAACATCACAAATGGTATGATATTCATAGCGTTTTGCTTATTATTGTATTGTCTTAAACATGCTAAACAGTCAGCCTTTTGTTTTTGTATGTTTAATACTCACCATGAACATGATGAAAATTTGTATTACAGTATTAAAGTTTTAATTATCTTTTGTATCAATAATTCAGTCTAGGAGAAAATATATTAATACTGTTTGTACTGTTATGAAATTTCCATAGAGGAAAAACATTTCCTTAAGGGAAATTTGATGTTCAGAAATTTCCCTAGAGGAAATTTGAAGATCAATGATTTCCTTAGAGGAAATTTGTTGTCTCGAATTTTCCTCCAAGGAAAAGTGTTTGTCAAAAATTTCCTCACAGGAAAAAGTTTTTCCTCCAAGGAAAATTTGAAGCTACAAATTTCCTCACAGGAAAAAGTATTTCCTCCAAGGAAAATTTGAAGCTGCAAATTTCCTCAAAGGAAAAAGAATTTCCTCTAAGGAAATAAAATTTCCTCTAAGGAAATAGAATTTCCTCAAAGGAAATAATTATGCAGCAAATTCCCTAAGGGAAATCTTTTTCCCTTGAGGAAAAAACAATTTCCCTTGAGGAAAAATCTTTTTCCTTCAGGGAAATTTGATTTCCCTTGAGGAAAAGTACTTTTCCTCTGAGGAAATTGTTGAAAAAAGGGGCATAACTTTTTCAACAGTGGTGCTAGATCAAAAAATTTTTAGGACAAATATCAGGGAACCAATACCAACCAAGTTATCAACTTTGTTTTGACTTAACTCCAAAAACTAAGGTGACAACTTTTGCACTCAGCGGAATTGCAAACTTGTCCCGGAGACTGTTGGACTCCCTTTTATTTAAGCCATCAAAATGCATTTAACCAGTTGATATTATTAAAAACTGTACTTGAAAAACGATGGTCGATTTAAGCATAGATTTCATGCACGGAAGACTTCTGCACATTTGGTACTCTTGCACAAGTAATTAAGGCAGCTCTGTTTTTTATTCAATATATCCTCATTTTGCATTACCATTCCAAGTTCCATGTCCATTCTCTCAGTCGACCTTTTATATTTGCTATGAAAAGCCTACCTATTGTGTTCTCGTTATGAACATACATGTAATATTTGCCACAGGACGTAAAACAAACAACATTTATTAAACAGACTCATTAATAATTAATATCATGAAAACCATATACGAAGGCAAGATTTGCACAATCCTATAAAGTAATATTTCCATGTATCCGTTTCGATAATTATTGAAACTATAACGACCCTTTTCAGGGTTGCGTTCAATATCGTAGCAGCTACGTAGTGCGACGTAAATTTATGACTATTGAACGAGAAGCTAGCTTAGCTGCTATTAATATCTATGTAGCAGCTAGGCTAGCCGCCCGTTCAAAAATCATAAATCTACATAGCCCTATATAGCCGATAAGATATTGAACACAACCCAAGGTCGTGTTCAATATCGTAGCGGTTACGTAGATGAGTCGAGTTCAATATCGTAGCAGCTACGAAGTGCTACGTAGATTTTGACTATTGAATGTGTAGCTATAGACTAGTTGTTACATAAATATTGATAGCAGCTACGTAGCTGCTACGATATTGAACCCAACCCTGGGACGCATTCAATATCGTAGCAGCTACGTAGATATTGACTATTGAACGTGTAGCTATAGACTAGTTATTACTTAGATTTTGATAGCAGCTACATAGTCGCTACGTAGCTGCTACGATATTGAACTGATCCCTGGTATCAATATCTATGTAGCAGCTAGGCTAAATACAAAGGTTGAGTTCAATATCGTAGTAGCTACGTAGTGATCAATATCTATGTAGCAACAATTGTTAACGTTTGTAAGATACCAACAAAACTGACGAATCCATCTTAGATGACAAAACGTATCAAAATTTAATCCTATGGGAGAAAAAATAATCCTTTAGGACAAAGTTAATCCTAAGGGAAAACAAAATATCTTACAGGACAAAATTTATCCTAAGGGAGAGAAAAAAATCCGGTAGGAGAAAAAAATATCCCATGGGAGAAAAAACATCCCACAGGACAAAATAAATCCCTTAGGAGAAAAAAATATCCTAAGGGACATTAGTTTCTGTCAAAAAGTCTTTCATGATAATCCTATAGGATAAAAAAAATCCTATCGGATTTAACACTTTTTTTGAAAATCCTACAGGATTTTAAATCCCATAGGATATTAATTTAATCCCATAGGAGATCAATTTTCCTATAGGATAAATAAATCCGATAGGATTTATATATCCCATAGGATATTTAAAATATCCTACGGGATTATGACTTTATCCTATAGGATTTCTCAAAATCCTGTAGGATTTTTAAAAATCCTATGTGGAGAAAAAAATATCCTACAGGATTTTGTCACTGTTTTCGCTCCAGTTGCCGAACCGGGCGAGCCATATCAAATTTATTTTTGTATTGTGTTATTTATCCCCAGAGGTACATTATTGCCAAATTTGATGATTCTACGACAAAAAAAAGTGTGGTTCCAATTTGCACTTATGAGAAGTGCAAATTAATCCAAGAACATGTTATATTAGAAAAAAACACATCTTTTTGTAGTCAGTTCGAAAAGAAGGAGTAAGATTTCTGCATATCGTCTAAAAAGAAGCATATTCCACCACTAAACCTCGTGCAATATGATATGTAGCCACTATCGGCAGTTAAGTTATACTATTTAAAACGCTTGTCGAGTCTCGCTTGTAAATCTACAAAAATGTATCTGTTTTGAGTGGATTAGTATCGTATCACACTCGACACTATGGTAGAATTTATATTTATACAATTTGATAAGCGAGAAAAAAGGAATTAAGATAAATGTTCAAAATTGTGGTGTATTTTAGGTTATAATTAATACGATAACTTACCACAACAGGTCTCACAACAAGTACCACTTTCGGATCAATTTGCAATCTACTTTAGCTGTTAAACAATATAAAATGTGTTATCTTAATTAACAGGTATTTATTTCATGACTTGTGTCTATTTCTTTACAATCTAGATCACTTCTTTCTTTTTTTAAATAGCAATAATTGCGGTCTTAGAAGAATATTTCCTGACGAAGCAGTAACAATCGTGAAATTTTCCGAATTTGTTTTTATTTTAAAAAAGTGACATTTTAATAACGTTTACTTGCACATAACGTGTTTTAAAAAGAATGTGAAATGTCGACTATATCATACAAAGGGTGATATATTTCTAACATACCAATATATGTGGGAGGCTCGCAACATCTGTTATCATTGCAAAGTAGTCGAATGCCTGTATCTTGTTCATTGACATCACACACAGGTTTACTTTCTCCGTTTTTAGCTTTACACTGAGCATACTGAAACGTATCTTAGAATAGTAAGAAAGACAAGACAATATACATATAGATTATTAAATGAGCTACACTAGTTTTAGGATTCCTCGCAAAAAAAGATATCATTACAAATATCTTATATTTAGTCTTCGTGGATTTTTTCATTAAACATTTAAACCTTAGAATATTGTTAGTCTTATCAATATCTTCAAAAACACATCTGCTTTTGAGTTTATTTTCTTGTAAAAAAATCTACGTTATTTTCATTTATTCTAGGAAATAACCCTTCGTGATAGTATCAATATTATTGAATAAAGATAAATCAACGGTGGCCTTTATCGGTTTTCTGCTCCTTTGTCGAGGTTTTGTCTCTTTGATAAATTACAAATTTTCGATTCATCATTTTATACTTAACATGTGATTGTATTACCTTTTTTTGGGGTATAACCAAAATTCGTTCGACATGTTAATTCGGTTGTTGGACTGTACTACTTAATGAACGAAATTTTTGTTTTTATCAACGACCTGAAATCAACCAACAGTAACATGTGTATGCGGTTTACGTACCTGTTCATGCAGGTTTTGAGCAACTTCTATAACTATGACGGCAACATGAACTTGTGTCTTCTTCATCTACATCACACGTGTGTTTACACATTCCATTTCTAGCTTTAGCTTTACGTGTAATTAGATATGAAAACTTGATACAAATATTATTTCTATTTTTTAGAATACCTGATTTAGTTAAAGAAAATAAAAGAAATAGCGTTATTCCTAATTGTAACACTGTGTCTACCCCTTGCTAATTAACTGTTAGTTATAACACTGTGTCTACGCAGTGTTGTTACTTATATTTAACCAACAGGGGGTAGAAACAGTGTTATAACTAAAAAATAACCAGCAGGGAGACACTTTTTATAACTAGCATGTAGCCAGTAGGGGGTAGACACAGTGTTATAACTAAAAGATATACCTTGTCAATTAAGAATGAAGTTGAGTGCACCCACACGAGCGGGGTTCGGACTCACAACCTCAGTGTTAATTGGCTAGTGATTTCAGTAGTAACTACTTAGACCACTCGGCCACCAAGTGTCATGTGTTTATAAGAACTACGATTTCAGTCGTGAAAAGATGACAGACATTTCACAGGCTCTTTAACTCTGAAAACGGACTTTGATCGAGCATTCACATAGTGGTTTTTTTTTACTTGTGAAGTTGAAGTTTTATCAAAGACCTGATTGTTTTGACTCATTCTGACAAAGTGTCTATTTCAACTTCATCTCGTTTAGTGCATGCTCTAGCGTAGTTTTCAATGGAATCCATAATTATTTCAAAGTTATTAATCCAATTGATGTGTAGGAGTTCTTGTAACTTAAGCCCATAATATATCACCGTTTGGAGATTTTCAAGTTGAATTATGTTTAGATCTCCAGTAATTTAAGGCGAGTGGTAACAGTCACATATAACGGCGGTTTGTAGGTATTGCTATAAATGAAAGTCCTGCTATTTTAATACTTTAAGTTCAATTATTTTGGTAAAAATGTAGGATACAATAGCAACAAACCAATTTTGAAATTAAAGATTTTTTTTTATATTATCTCCTGGTAATGTAAAACGCTGCTCATGCTGATAAATTTCTCTATTGTTCAACTGAACAAGAATGAATTTTCTCTTTCCTTCATGTGGGCACCACCGATCTCTCTGGTTTAAAAAGAAGGATAACAGATTGCAAACAAATGGATAACAACTGTCATGTTCCTGACTTGAACAGGCATGTTTGTATGTAGAACATGGTTAATTTAACCTGGTTTGTAACTAGCTAAACATCTCATTTGTATGAAAATCGCAATTCAGTGTTTATCTTGTCGTATTACACACCAAAGGGATGGCAGAGTTGACCAAATAAATGACAGACGTAGGGAAATCCTGACATCCCGAAGTATCAACATAAAGATGCGTCTCGTTGTTGTTGAAGAGAGGAAAAGGTATAGTCATAAGTCGTTGTATGATAAAGTTGACAGTGGAAACATTAACATTTCGAATCAAAAACCCAAGCACACCAAACGATTGGATTACATCTGTCATAAAACTGACTTAAAATAGGACAATTTTTGTCTAAAATGGTGGTTTAAACCTGGTTTTAAAGCTAGCTTCTCCTCTCTCTCTTGTATGTCAGTTGCATCAATTCCATTATATAGACAACGATGTTTTAAAAAAAAACAGACATAAAATATATTGAACTTATTTAATCTATATTACAGTTCAATCTCAGGTTTATTTAATTATAGCGTCACTTGGCGTAGGTGTGTCATCTGTAAAATAAAATACTATAGTGATATATCTGATATACAATAACATAATTAATAAAATGAATTAGAAATATCTTGACATGAACGTCACGAATGAGCCTTATGTAGACGAAACGCGCGTCTGGCGTACTAAATTATAAGCCTGGTACCTTTGATTACTAATTATAATGATTACTAGATTGACTGCAAGAACATTTATCTGAACATTTACTGCAGTGGATAAGTCTGAAAGAATTATTGCCCAGACTTTTTCGTTCATGTTAAGATCAAAATGACCGTTTATGCCTACAATTAATTAACTAATGCTATACGTTGTCAGAGAGAGAGAGCAAAATATACAGATCAAAAATTTTAGTCAAATGAAAACTTACAAAAATATGGAAAAAAGATAAAGACCGAAAGACAAACAAGAGTAAACGAAACACAACATAGACAGCTTCAGACTGGTCAACACGATCTCAACCAATCAGATCTCAGTTGATCTGGAAGGGTATGCAGATAATAAGTTGCGGTATGTACTTACCAAATGGCTTTGTAATTGACACGGAACCAAACATTGGTAATTGAAGAATCGGAGACAAAGTGAATTATCATTTTATTGGATGTAGAGTTAACTTCTATTTTTTCAGCCTGATCAACATTTATTTCATATAGTAAAGCTTCTGGTTTAATTCCTGCATCATATATCTGCTCAAAGAAAGAATAGAAATTCCATTGTTTCGTTTTTTAAAAATTTAAAATCGAATTCGGGTTACAATATATAACAATATAAATTCAACAAATTCAGAAAGGATTATTACTGTCTTGTTTAATTTGGTTTTGTAGTTTGATTTCATTATTCCTTAATTCATTTTTATTTCAAAAAGTTTAAATAAATGTTTCAACGGATCTTTGCTTTTTATAAGTTATTGAGTAAAGTGAAATCACAAAAATTTTGAACTCCGAGGAAAATTTAATCGTAAAGTCCCTAATGAAATGGCAAAATCAAACGACAAAACAAGTCATACGAATGGACAAGAACTGTCATATTGCTGACTTGGTACAGGAATTTTCAAATGTAGAAAATGGTGGATTGAACATGGTTTCATAGCGCTAAACCTCTCACTTGTACGACATCCGTAGCAAAAAGTTCACCTACGACATGCTCACTTATTCATTATATGTAAGTAGAAGATAATATTATATTACTTATTGATGTTCGCTACTCTGTTTAACATTAACAAGCTTTTTTTAAAATAAATTATGAATTGATAGTATATAATTAAGTAGGCTAAATTAGCAAAAAATATTGATGGGTTCGTGTGCTTGTTTTCGAGATATAAATCATTCAAATGTAGCGGGAAATAGTCCTATTTAGATTTTGCATACATTCAACTTTGGAGGAACTGTTTTCTATGAAAACTATGACAAAATAATAAGGATTTTATAAGATTTTAAAATATGGCTATTGAAACTTTATGTAAAAATATTATGAAAAGAAAAGTAGGGGTAAGCGTGTAAACTTTTTGAATGGCACTCCTTGTATAAAACACAGATGAATCCAAATATCAGAAAAATATTCGTAAACATTCTTTAGAAGGTGTGAAAATATTTAAATAATGAATTATGAGGGGAAAAAAACAAAGCAAGCTATCACTAACGAAAAGCTTACAATGACCGCTTCAAAGATTTTGAAAAAAGCATCTATCAAATTAAAGAACATATGTTTACCCAAACAAAATCCCCCTCGTCCTCCAGGAAAACGTTTAAAAAGATCACCATTATAATAGAACCTTCTTCAACTGTAATGTTGTAAAGACAATCTTGTCTATTACAGTAGTTGGATGGATAGTTCGGTGAGAAAAAACTTCCCATTGGTCCAGTAAAACTCCCACCACACTGTTCTGTAATACCAAATAGTTCAGTTATTATTCAGCAATAAAGTTTGTTGGTGATTGCTTTATGCATACTAGCATGTTGTGGATCATAAAAACAGTAGCAATAATACAATAAGGGTTTGAAAGTAATGCAGTTTTTTTGGAATGGAAGATATTTTGTGTGGGATATTAACTTTTTCGTGTTTCAGTCACAAACAAATCTATTCAACAATGTTTGTTTATTATCTCTCTATCAATTTATTATTTCCGAACAGCGGTATACTCTAAACTATATATTGCCTTTATTTGAAAGGTTCATTAAAGGTACAGAGAACGTTAAACTCTTTCTACACGATTCGTAGCATTTTACGTCCCGAATCTAAACAAATGTTGCTTAATAACTAACCGTATACCCAAGTCAAACAGACAACATGTTAGTCGTGGAGAAAATGACCGTTTAAAGAAATGCATGCACCACTAGTCATGTAAATCGTAACTTTGCTTAATTTGTCATAATCATATATAAGACCAAAGATAAATGTAAAATAAAGGCAACAGTAGTATACCGCTGTTCAAAACTCATAAATCCATGGACAAAAAACAAAATCGGGGGAACAAACTAAAACCGAGGGAAACGCATTAAATATAAGAGGAGAACAACGACACAATACCGAAACGCAACACAAACAGAAACGGACCAAGCAACAGACAAAACACCACGAGAATAACAAATATAACATCAAAACCAAATACATGAATTTGGGATAGACAAGTACCGTGCCACGTCTTATCTCAATATCTCAAAAATAAGAGAAAACACAAACAACTCAACGTTAAAATGCAACACACACAAAAACGAACAATAATATAACAATGGCCATATTCCTGACTTGGTACAGGACACTTTTAAAGGGGAATAAAAGTGGTTGGTTGAACCTGGTTTTGTGGCATGCCAAACCTCGCACTTTAATGGCAAAGTTAAATATAACATTGTAATTACAACATAATATTACAGGACTACAATACAAATCAATAGGAGAACATATTAGACAAAGAAAAACATGATTAATAGATAACAAAAAGCATCTGGTTTAAAATTCAATACGCAAAAACGCGCCTCGTCCACACAAGACTCACCAGTGACGCCCAGATATAAAAGATCGAAAGTGAAAAAAGTACAAAGTTGTACAGCACTGAAGATCAAAAGTTGAAAAGTTTTTGCCAAATACGGCTTTGTTTTTATGCCCGGGATAAGAACATTCTTATTATATAGAACAATTCATGCTATTGCAAACAGTAAATTTTATCAAATGAATATGAAAGTGATATACATAATGAAACTGAAATATTAACTAGTTACAGAAAACTAAACCCGAATACATAACTCCCAGATATAAAAGATCGAAAGTGAAAAAAGTACAAAGTTGTACAGCACTGAAGATCAAAAGTTGAAAAGGTTGTGCCAAATACGGCATTGTTAAAATAGATGTAATGTCCGAATGTCTTCTCAGGACATTTTCTTTTGAATATTTGCAAATGGTAATATTGAAAAAAAATAAATAACAAAAATAGTAAACCCTATCATGTGAACTATTGTTTTTCAATAGAAAGGAAAATAACTGTATTATTCTGGACTTGGTACATGCATTTCCTACGGCAACCATATACAAGAGAAGATGTGTTATGATTTCAAATAAGACGTCTCTCCACATGACATCAACAACACAAATATTAACAACTATAGGTCACCGCACGCCTTTCAACAATGAGTAAAGCCTATATCACATAATCAGCTGTAGAAGAAAAATAATACAAACGAGAATACTAACGGCCTAATGTATGTGTATTAAAATGCTTTCGTTCTATCGAACACCTTATAATACAAACTTACTATTACACAACCTACAGCAACTTGTATTGTCTGAACACATCATAGTGATGTCAATATACTCATCTCCGTTTATGTTACAGGTGTCCCTGCATGTGGAATCTTCCCTATCTGTAAACAAAATAGTGTTATTGAAACAAGCAATGGAATGATGATGATGATGATGGATGATGATGATGAATGATGATGATGATGAGATGATGATGATGATGATGATGATGATGATGATGATGATGATGATGATGATGATGATGATGATGATGATGATGATGATGATGATGATGATGATGATGATGATGATGATGATGATGATGATGATGATGATGATGATGATGATGATGATGATGATGATGATGATGATGATGATGATGATGATTGATGATGATGATGATGATGATGATGATGATGATGATGATGATGATGAAGATGATGATGATGATGATGATGATGATGATGATGATGATGATGATGATGATGATGATGATGATGATGATGATGATGATGATGATGATGATGATGATTGATGATGATGATGATGATGATGATGATGATGATGATGATGATGATGATGATGATGATGATGATGATGATGATGATGATGATGATGATGATGATGATGATGTGATGATGATGATGATGATGATGATGATGATGATGATGAGATGATGATGACTTATGTTTACTCACCATTACAAAAAGTCAAAGGCTGACAGCAAGATCCTGTATCTTCTTCGCTTTCTTCACATGATGATTTACATTGCCCGCCTCGAGCATTGCATTCAATTGTATCTAGATATACATAGTTACATTTATTATGAATATCCGACAATATCATTGACTTAATCAAAGAGAAGACCCGAAAGAGTCTGTCGGTTTCTTTTTTAAATTGCATATAAACTAAGTGAGAATTGACAATTATATTATAGCGCACATTAAAAAAATCAAGGAACTGAACAATAAAGAAAACAACAGATCCAAATGTTACATGACACGTGGTTTCAAGGCTGACACGTGGTTTCACATTCTATGAAAATAGAGAAACATTATCATTTGATAGATTTGAGAAGACGGAATGTATAGAAATAATAAAAAAACACTCATTAATATAAAAAAACATGTACTTTTGTCACGCATTATAAAACGATATAAGTCACCAAAAAGCATGTTTCTTCGGAAAACAACCGTAGTTGTCACAGTGTTATAAAAGGTGATCGTTTATTGGATAGCCAGCCAAGAAAATAACACAAACAAATTAACACTTTCGTGTGTTCTCGATATGCAGGTTTTATAAAGAATATAGAAATAAGGACCAAAAAACAGGAAGAGGATCTGGAAAATAGAATCACATGACTTCCGTTGGTAAAAAGTAAACGTTATGTGACATAAATTTACTAAATCAGCTTACCATTTATGTGCTTCCTAACTTTTTGCGTATCTGTTCCGTGTTCGTGATATCTTCTGTTCTTTTGAATTTCTTCATTTCTGTAGTTTCTCACATGTCCACTAACTTTTTTAGTTCGTCCTTGTGTGACTAAAAAACAAATCAATTCGCATGTCATATGTAATTTAAAAGCTGCACCATTCTTATCTTAAAATGTCCTGTAACAAGTCAGGAAAATGTCCATTGTTAAATTATAGTTCGTTTCTAAAGAAACGTTATCTTAATCATATCAGACTAGCAATACATATTACGAAATAAGTGTGACTGCAAAAGTTGAGATTACACCAATGGTTTTGATGTGACTGATTTTGTTTAGTCTTCAGTTTATCATTTCACGTTACATAAAAAGAAGATAATATTTGATTGTCAATGGTACAAAATAATGAAAATAACTCGTTAAAAAATGTAATTCGTCCGAAGCGCATTTCTGGATTTACCTTCATGAGGAACGCTCAAAGTCAAACATTTCAAATCCCAGGATGTATAAGTACCGAAACCGTTGAAGAGCTATGTGTCAAAAATGATTAAAATAAATACTGTGAAAGTACTTTTATTCGTGGGGTACCAATTTTCGTGGTTTTCGTGGATGACTTTATCCACGAATTTAAGTTTCCAACGAAATAAAACAACCATTGTCCAAATCAAGACATGGAAAGATCCCCGTCGGTAGGTTTGACTACTGATATAATCTTGAGAATATATTGAATAACGCCAAATCTGAGAATACTTTAATAGCAGTCACAGAACTACAACCACATGCAGGATTATACTCATTTAATCTTTAATAGCCTAAACTGTACAACTTTTGATCTTTTAATTCTCATAAAAAATATTTTTGATCGATGAAAGTCAGATTTCTGGTATTGATATGCTAGTATGATAAAGTATTCATTTCATATCCTCATAGTGCTCGTACATATGGGAAATAATAATTTCATACTGGGCTTGATTTTGATAAGAATTATTTCAAAATTTAAGATACGTTTATATCATTTTTTATGTTACTATTTTCTTTAGGTGACATGTTTATGGCCTAATTTACACCTTTGATGATCACTTTATCATGGGTTCATTAGTGTTATCACTTCAATTTACAGGGGTCAATGCTTACTTTGCAATTTCCACCATTCAAAACATTTGTAACCTTCGTTTCTAAAGGCTTTAATTTTCAATTTAAAAAAAATAAAATAAAATCCACGAATTAAAAAACCCACGAACATGTAAATATTGCTCAATCCGCGAAAATTGATACCCACGAATTAAAGTACTTTCACAGTAGCCAAATTCATCTAAAGTCAACTTTGCCTGAGGGAGCTGAATCCTTAGTTTCTTAATAATTTCAAAATTTATAAACGACAATTTTAGAAAGGTTTGTTAAATCATGTCAGTGTCGAAGTACTGACTACTGAGCTGATGATACCCTCGGGGACTAAAAGTCCGCCAGCAGAGGTATCGACTCAGTGATGTGAAAAATTTAAAACAACACGTTTAATAGTTTAATGCGTCCAAAGCGTTTTTCTGGATTTACCTACACCAGGAACACTCAAAGCCAAACATTAAATATCCGAGGATGTAGAAGTACAAAAACATCTCTATAAGAGACTAAAATTATACAGAAATGTATCAACTTGTGTCTCTGTACGTCCTTTAACAATTAGCAAAGCCCATATCGCGTAGTCATATGGGTACACATGCGCATTAGTTTTTCCATAGGCCGTAATGGTAACGTTTTCTTCTGTTGCTCAGTCCATATCGTTAACTTGGATATGTGTGATGGCTCGTTTCGAAGCTGAGACATTTTGACATATGTGGTTAAATTTTCGGGGTACGAAGTGAGATTACTTTTTCCGTAAATTAGCAAACCCCGAGTATCCTTTTGTGATGCGGCTCCTCATGGTAAATAATCCCATTTTTAACACAATAAGTTCTTTGAAAATTTAATACTTTGAACACATTAAATAGCTCAATAGATTTTACACATTTATTCTGTGTTCCCCTACTTTCTAAATTAACTCAAATGGTTAAGCTCAGTCACTTGTTTATCATAGAAAAGTGTCAAATATCACTACACAGAGAATTTTTGTTTACACGTGACTTTTGAGTTCCTCATTTCAAGGCGCATTAGGGATCTTGTCCCATATACAAAAGGAATCAAAACGACAATTTAAAACAAATCACAATGACAAATAGTTGGTTACTCTAAAAAAGTTTGTCCCTGGGAAAAAATTATGTCATTTGAAATCTTGCCATATCTGAATAAAGATGTCGTTTATATCAAATCGTATGCTTTCTTTGGATGTATTATTGTTTAGTCAGATAAACACACTCAATTGAAAAAAAAATTATGATACAAAAGGTTATAGTTTGCATGATAAAATGCCTGCAACAAGTCAGGAATATGGCAAATGTTATTCATTCGTTTGATGTATTTTAGCTTTTGATTTTGCCATTTGACATGTTAAATTATGGAGTTTCCATTTTGAATTTTCCTCAGAGTTTAGTAAACAAACAATATTTTATGTTTAAAATTACTATTTTTTATTTCCAATCTAAAACAAAAGCATTAATTGGAGAAAGTAAATAAAAATCAAACTACAGAATAATCATCTTACCTTCAAATTGATCAAATATCATTAATACGAAACATGCTATGAAAAGACCAGTAACGAATCTCATATTTGTAGAACTGTATGTTCACTTCTGTAAATGTAAGTTGTAATAACGATAGTATAAATACATGTATATTGATGGTTTATTGTCTGTAACGTATCAACCCTTCAACCTTCGACTTTGATACACTCAGGTTGGTTTTCATTGAGGTTTGTGTTCAATTCATAATTTTCTAGAGTTTAAAATATCTCATTTGTTATCATCTTCTATTTTTCACAAGTTGAACATCCACTTGATCAACTGCAATTTAATTTTGATGAATAATTGTCTCAATAATAATCATACTACATTGCCTTATTTTTATTTTGTTTATTTTCGTTATTTTTTTTACAAGATTCTAGTATACGTATAGTGTTTTAGTTCGCTGAACTGTTATATACATCAATGTACATTGTATAAAAAAACACAAAACGTAGCATGACTACCAGTACGATAGTAATCAAAATACCCCCTTGCAACTCTGATGATGAAAATAGTATTAGATTGTTTGAATTAAAAATAAATTGCATAGTTAGTAAGGTAGCCATCACAAAATTGTTGACCATGATGTTCTTTCTTGGTGTTCGGAAAACATATTGATTGTATTGTCCGTGATATAAGAGGACATGAACGAAAGGACTTCTGTTTTGACATTTTTTTATATTTCGTTGTTTGTTTTCAGCCGCAAATAGTAGCGAATGATAGCAAGTGATATTCGAACTTTTAAGTTGTAGACAAATTTCCAAAGTCATAATAAAAAAACTATCAATGACAAAAATACAAACAACAGTCTACAAAGCACAAGATAGCAAATGTAAGACAGAAGAAAACAGACCCCATGATACCAGGGTAGATCTAAGGTCTCAGGTACTTAGTAAGGTTAAGTTTGTCCTGTTCCACATGTTTTTTTTTATTATAAAATGCTTACATTCTATCAGCCACAATATTAATCTAGTTAAATAAGAGATACTTCACCAATGCTCCTGTTTTAACAATTACAGATAAGTTGTTTCTCATTTTCAAATTTTCAACTTTGAGAATACGGGATGAACTAACTTCGATTATCGATATTTGATGTTGTCAACAGATGTTTTATAACAAGGAAGTTTTACTAATATGCGTATGGTACAGTGATTTATATTGGTTCAAACTATTCTTCCTTCTCATCGAATGATTAAATTATGGCTCTCTTGACAAGGTTGTCAACCTCAAGCAAACGGCATGAAACTATAAACACTATGTCATAATTGTGGATCCATTAAAAAACACATGTTTCTGAATATTTGTGGTCACTTGAGGTCATGAAATTTCTGTAAACAGATATAAAACCTAATCAGAATTTCAGAAAAAAAACTATAAAATTTCTTATTAATTTACGATACAGTTGATTGACTGAGTGATTTATTAGTGTTAATTCCACCTCATGTAATAATGCTGTATTTTGATTGGATGAGAGACATCTTATTTTTCACCAATTTCTATGTCTTGAGATTTTCTTTTCTCTGCCGGGGTATTTGTCATTAGGGAATTCTATGTGCCGGGGTATTTGCTAGCAAATATCATGGCAGATGGGGAATACCATGTCTAAAAATAACCCAATGAATTATTTCTGATCTAATAGGACAAATTTATGGTCATTCTTAATATACGGTTCCAAATGAACTATTTAGGATACAAAAGCATCGTTATTGCGAATGACGTCAAAATTTCGCGAACCTGTACTTTTAATGACGTCATAAATAAAAGTCAAAGGAAACATATTGTCAACCGGTCATAAACATAAACTAGAATCCGCTTGTATTAAGCTTCACTCAAACTGATGAACAAAGTGTAGTAGTCAGCCGAGAACCAGCTTATCATAAACAGGGATATATATATACGGTCAGTGACTGTACTTCAAAAATGATCAGAAATTATTTTACGGCCAATGCAATTTGACTGCACAAATAGCACAGCTGCAGTATATACAAAAATTATACATTCAAGTAGAAACTCCATATGATACCTGATTACAATAAACTTTTCTTTGTCAAGATGGATACAAAGAACATTCGGTGGAAATAAACAATTATATCATGCTTACAAGGGGTATTTGCCAAAAATACCGGTTTCGAGGTAATCAAATTTCCCTCGCCTAACGGCTCTGGAAATTTGTACCTCTCAACCGGTATTTTTGGCAAATAACCCTTCTAAGCATGATATATTTGTATATTACCGCCAACATGGCCAATGTCTGCATTGTTCGTTATTTCGTGGTGGCTAGCACTATCATTTGACTATAAATGAAGACAACAAACGTTTCATTATAAAACGTCTGACATCTTAGTCAATTAAGACTGAAGTCTTACGAACCTGAAACAAAACTGACTTGTTACAGGCATTTTGTTATGTGAAAAAGGCTGATAAAACCAGATTTTACAGTTAAGCTTTACCTGTCACTTGTATGACAGTCGCATCGAATTCCATATATGGACAACGATGCTTGAACAAAACAAACAGATATACACATTCCCCATTTCGATTCTCAATTTTATAATAGGCAACAATATCAAAAATAGGGATACACCAGTCAACATATAATCTTAGTTACCAAAAAAAAAAAAACAAATGTAACGAAGAAGCAAAAAAAGGCATATATCAAATTAAACCACCTCATTAATTGCTTTTTAAATTATTCGATAAAGAAGTAAAATCCAACCACAAACATGACAAAGGATTGAAAGAATTCAAGTACTGATACAAGTTTATGACAAACAACATTTTTTTTCTTTATATAAAATTTTCCGGAAAGAAATACAGTTTCTTGGTGAGTCTAAATTGTGGCATCGGACATTGTTTGTGTACCTTTCCAGCTCCACCATCAATATTCATATCGGACAACTTGTTTGTCACTATGGTCAAGATACTAAGCAAATCTAATCTGAAATACAGAAAAGTAAAATATTTACTGTTAGCTGCTCTATAATCGGGTTGTTGTCGCATTGACATAATCCCCATTTCCATTTTCAATTTTACACAATACAGAAGTAGCACAAGACAGGTTATTAGGCGAATGTTCAATATACTCCGCAAATTTTATTTGTAAATGGTGTTTTACATTTATTAACATTTTTAATTTGAATGAACACATAATGAGTGAAAACCTTATGGGTATTTCCAAATTTTGTTTCCGACTGTTGAATTCTCACAGTCCGTGTCGTTTAATTTTTTGACATGATACTTTGTTTTATTTTGTTTGAATAAGGTATAACGTTCGATTTTTTGTAAGGTTTTCCGGTCACTCACCCTTTCAAATTTACTTTGGAAATCGGTTTTAATGTTGATACTTTTTTTGCCATGTTTTATGGACTATAAATAATTTGCAATACTGTAATTACTGTGATTGATCATGATGTATTTGTGCTAAAAGTAAACCAAAAAAGATATTGAATTAAGAGGAAAATTCAAAACTGAAAGTCCATAATGAAATTTCAAAATCAAAAGCTCGAAACACATCATATGCATAAACATGATAAATATATAACAACGGTCATACTTCTGACTTGGTACAGGCATTATTTTCATAAAAGAAAATAGTGAATTGAAGTTAGTTTTATAGCTAAGTAGACCATTCTCTTGTATGACTGTCACTTACCTATCAGAATACGCCATCAATTCGTCTGTCAGAGTTCTAACATAAAATGTTCCTTGCTTACAGTTTCTGTATGATACATAGCCAGGTGTTGTCGCATATCCCAACAGGAAGTCGAATTATCCTTGAAGACTATGTGGTCCTCCCATAGGTGGATCTGGTTGAGGAGGTAGACATTGGATATCACGGTTGATGTCAGCTATGTCATGTGGTCCTCTCAGAGCTGGGTCTGGTGGGGGAGGTAGATACTGGATATCACTGTTGATGTCACCTAATTCACGTGGTTCTCCAAGAGGTCGATCTGACGGAGGAGGTAGATACTGTATATCACTGTTGGTGTCACCTATGTCATGTTGCTCTTCTTCTGAAGTTTTTGAAACATCATTGATAAAAAAAGGGGCGAAAGATAATAGATGGACATCCAAACTCATATCTCGAAAATGAACAGACAACGCCATTGCTAAACAAGAAAAAAACACACCATAGAAGACTAAGGACTGTAATTGTTGAAAGATTACAATAGATTAAACCTTTTGGAAATGCTTGTCCTCAATATTTTCTATCTTCGTACCCTATTTTGTCTTTTAAACTTTTTAATACGAGCGTCACTGATTAGTCATTTGTATACGAAGAGCCCATCTAGCTACCAAAGATTGCAATTCTGGTATCTATGAGTTTAATTATTACGTTTCAAAACTTTTATCTGTTTTATTCAAGATTGTTTTATCTCAATTAGTATATACATTTTGATATTCAGACTATTTAAGGTGTTTGCGTATATGGTAATCGAAAAAGTTTGTTTACTTAATAGGTGTAAACCGCTTATGCATAGCCCCGTTGTTTTCTATGTTAGATTCTTCATCAATGGTTACTATGTCTTTAGTTTTAAAAAGTGGCAGTTATTTCGTGCCTTATTCTGACTTGTGTTAAAAAAATTCACCATACCTTTACACTGTGTCTAAACCACACCGGCAAAATTTGCTCGGACTCGATGCTATCTAACATCCAACACAATGACGGAACACCAATAGACAAAAGAAAGGTAGGTTTCTCCTTATTGTTTTATTCTTTTTATGATATCGAAGAATATATATACATATACAACTATTTTCTATTGTGAGATGCAATATTTTCTACAACCGTTCTCTATTAACGGAGAAATAAGTCAAAATGCATGTCAAAATGACGAATTGAGTGAACCTTGCCTCGAAATTGTTTAATTTCTCGTTAAATTGTTCACATTGTACGGAAAGAAAGGTACAGGAAGATAGATATTGACACGGAGATTGCAAATTAAGTTATTATGAGCATCTCATTAATTGTATCTCTTTGTATGGAACGAAAGAAAAGGGTCATGTCAAATTAAAATAAACCGGTTTCGTCAATGTTGTTACTAACAAATCACCCGGTTTCGTCTATATATATCACCCGGTTTGGTTGGTTTTTTTTAACAAACAATTTATGAAAAGCAACTTTTGCACGGATTTGAACATTGTATTTTGAGATTTAAATATATATTTATTTAAGAATTGAATGCTTCTTTTTGTAAATTTATTGGGGTGTAAAAGCGTTGACCGAAGTACATTTTGTATGATGCGCGGAAGCTATAACAGGGCCCTAAATTATAAATGTAAAACAATTCAAACAAAAAAACTACCTGCCTATTTTATGTTCAAAACACATATGGTATAAATCAACCAAAGACAACCATAGAATTACAAGCCTGTGACCCGGGAAATGGACTGAGTCAAGGTGTTGTCGCTGACACAAACAGTACAACAAAAGTACAAATAATAAAAAATGATGAATAAACCTTAACTCGTCCTATGACAGAGCCTTTATAGTAAATTCGCGATTTGTGCCAAAACTTGTATCATAGTTCAAATTATCCATTAAATATGATAAATATACATGTATTCGCAGTTTACTATGAAATTCACTATCACTGAACTAGTATACATATTTATTAAGGGGCCAGCTAAAGGACACCACCGGATGCGGGAGTTTCTCGCTTCATTGAATACACATTGTGGCCTTCGGCTGTTTTCTGCTCTATGGTCGGGTTGTTGTCGCTTGGAATTTGTATGAATTTTTCATCTTTAAATGCCCCCCCCCCTATTTTTGTTTTTGTTTTACCAAAAAAAATTCAATCCCTCTAAACCAAAATTTTAAACATCACCAAAAAGTAAACAGAAGTTTATAGTATTTATATAACTAAGAAGTGTATAAAGTTTGATGCAGTTATAATACTTCGTTTTTGAGATATGGCGCGACATGTTAAGAAAAAACCACATTCCTGTTTCACTTACATGTTCTGTAACTCAAAAAGATTTAATTTGATTTTCACTAAAAGGTTTACAGATCATGTTAAATTTTAAGAAAATAAGATAAGCTGTCCTGAAGTTACGGTGCGACATGTTTATGGTGGACAGACGGATAGATAGACGGACGGACGGACGGACAGAGTGACTGATAGATGGAGGAACGGACGGATGGAAGGACGGACGGTTAGACGGGTGTATACAATAATACGGCCTGTCAAAATTGGGACGGGCGTGTAAAAACGCGAAGAAATGGAGAAAAAAATCGTAATTAAAGGTCAATAATTTTTATTAGGATATCGGCCAAGTCGATTTATTTGTATATTTGTCTGCCTTATCATTTTCCTATATAACTTTTATATATATTTGAAAAAAAATGTATAGAAATCGATAAAAAGAACTTGATATTCGGCATTTATTATGAGAAACATAATCCAACTGACATAATCCGATTTCCCAGGTGTCCCTGTTTTCTCATTTCTTACAATATTTTAATTCGGTATACACTTTATAAGATAAGTGGCGAATCTAGATGACGTATATGTTGCACGCCCCGACCCCACCTTTGGTTGCCAAAACTTTATTGATTCCTGTATTTAAAGATTTTGTAAAGCAAAAAATAATCAAAATATTGTTCGACTCGCTACGCTCGTCGGTATGTAAAAGTTGTTCGAAATACGCCCACTTTGAAATAAACTGAATTCGTCTGTCCGTATATATTGTCAAAATATATTGATCAACATCAGTGTACGATCATCATAACACCACGGCGACAGTGCAGACTCGGTTTTTTTAATAATGTTAACAAAATAATTATTATTGAATTGTATCGATGACCTGAGACTATTATACTAATTTGTACATAGCAGTATAGTGATAAATAAATTTTATTTTAGTGCATGGTAGTTGTAACCCTACATTCATTTTCTATGCCGATTATGCATGCATATACATTTGTCTTATTATCAACGTTTATCCTTAAGAAGATTTATTTTTAACGATGGTAGAAAAGATAACATACATGGAATGATTAGATTACTTATAAAGGTGTCCATTCTTTTGTGCGAGAAAATCACATATCAATTGTGTTTCGATTTTTTAGACCGTAAACTTTAATTTCAAGTTTAAAATTGTTCAACATATTTTCCCATAACTCATATAGAAAAGACATATTTAGAGAGCTTTAATCTCAATATGCTGTTAAAAAATTTCGGAATGCAAAGTAAAACTAACATATATGTGTCGGCTATAAGAGTATGAATTTGCTTATTATTTATTTGAATCTGAGACTCGTATAAATAATAAGCCGCTGTTCGGTGAGCGAAATTGTTTTCGAACGACCCACAAAACTCCTTCTGGACGCTGAAGTTAAATAATCAATTCTAGTGTAATGCGATTATGATTTTTTTCATTTGACCAAACCGGGTTATGCATTTTGAAATCTATGACGAAACCGGGTTGTATACATTGACGAAACCGGCCAGTTCGATTTTGACATGACCCATTTCTTTCGTTCCATACACAGAGTTACAATTATTGAGATGCTCATAATAACTAAATTTGCAATCTCCGTGTCAATATCTATCTTCCCGTACCTTTCTTTCCGTACAATGTGAACAATTTAACGAGAAATTGAACAATTTCGAGGCAAGGTTCACTCAATTCGTCATTTTGACATTCATTTTGACTTAATTCTCCGTTAATAAAGAACGGTTGTAGAAAATATTGCATCTCACAATAGAAAATAGTTGTATATGTATATATATTCTTCGATATCATAAAATGAATAAAACAATAAGGAGAAACCTACCTTTCTTTTGTCTATTGGTGTTCCGTCATTGTGCCGGATGTTAGATAGCATCGAGTCCGAGCAAATTTTGCCGGTGTGGTTTAGACACAGTGCTTTAATGGCATATCAAAGCGTTCTGGTTCTCGGAAGTTTGATAGTACAAAAACAGGAACTTCTGATCTGAACAACAGACCAAATGTGCCCTTCAATTAAAATTATTTTTTTAGTAGTACTTATAAAAAGAAGATGTAGTATAATTGACACAGAGACAACTTTCTTCAAATGACCAAATGACACAAAATTATAAAAAATAGTTGCAATGGACTTAACTTATCAATCAGATGGATTCTTATACAAACACATCTAACAAAAACATAGAGTGTACGTTACCAGGTACTTGTACATTCCAACATAGAAATAACAGTGGAAAGCAGTCTAATTGACGATCACACCAAATCTCATAGTTTTATTTTATAAAGGATATCTCCTTTACCAATATTGATCATTGTATGTAAGCAAAGAGTTCTGACGGCACATCTAAAATAATCATCGGTGGATTATCTAACATAAACGATACTAACTTATTTCTCGAGTAAGCTTGAACAATATTATATCAACCGTAAATCTTGACTACTGAATTCAACATGACACATATTCTTATAAATAGAACAAGAAGTCAATAGAAGATAAAGTTTACTAAGTTACTATTTATCACATAATGCCTTTTGGTTAAGAGTAATAAACGAATCAACATTATATACAAAAGAAGATATACTATGATTGCCAATGGAACAACTCTCTACAAAAGACCAAATGACGTAGTTATTAACAACTATAGGTCACCGTAAATTTGTTTTGCGAAATATAAACCTAAATAGTAAACATAGAACAAAGAATATATAAATTATAGGATTGATTAAAGCACTCAGGTTGCAGCGTAGTAGCTTAGATTCTTTAGGAAAAGTTTTGTTTGTCTTGCTCATTTTGATAGGTCATTAGTCTGAATACAACATGTAAAAATAGTAGGTAAGATTAATTCGTTACGTAGTAGGTAGTGACGTATTACGGTATATATTGGGTCAGTAAATTACATATGAATTTACTGACCCCATACATCACAACCACACTATGTAACTTATTAGATATAATTTGTTAAGTTTTTAGAGGATATATTGCCTCTGCTTTTATAACTTTCGAAGGAGAAATTTCAAGCAGTAATGTTGTCAACTGAGTGATTCATTAACCCTTTAATCGTGTAAAGAATACCATAAGCATATTTTAGTAAATTATTTCTTTTCGTCTGAATGAGACTCGCCAGGGGTGCGCGTATAAAATCATTTTGAACAATTGTTGAAGCTAAATCAAAAGTTTAAGGAGAGCATTTAAAGTCCGAAAATACGTCATATCTATCATAGGCTATTAGTGAGTGAAGATAGTAAAAGGTACGTTTTGATACCTTAAGGGACATGTACAACGAGATATCATTTAAAAATTTTAAAATATAAACACTTGAGAATAGTTTATTAAAAAAACGGAAAATGGTTTCCGAATATTAAAAAGATACTTGAATAAATCGCAAATACCTTTTGTGCAATTCCTTCTGTTAAAAAATCACATTTCTTTTGCTTGAAATAATTATCGTATTGATAAATTTATTTAAACACAATCCCAATTGGACCTCATACGCCATAATCTTCGATTTACTGTACCAGGTAACAGACACATTCAAATTACGATAACATATAACCTGTTGTGTAAATAGTGAACGGTTTTTATGTATGAGTCAGACATGGTGTTTGCAGCAGACACAATGTAAGTATTATGATGTAACACAAGCAAAATATATATTTACAATATAAAATTGAGAAAGGAAATGGTGAATATGTCAAAGCGACAACCACCCGACCATAGAGCAAACAACAGCCGAAGGCAACCAATGAATATGATTGGTTTTAATATGAAATAGTTACATGTTGATGTGAATTGTTTAAAATACCAAGGATTTTCATTTGATATTGATTCAAACCTCCACATCTTGTTCTTGATGCCGTGAATTTACTAATCTTCAATAACACAACTGTAATTTTATATATGGTATTTATTGGAAAGCAGAGCAAAGAAAAACAACCATTCTTATATACTGAGTGCATACGCAAAATCAAAGACGAGTGGCTGTGTTTTTCCCGGTTTTTCTTAGATAAACCGTAAATATGTCGATTTCAGCTAGACATGTACAAAATGGCGGCTTATTCTTTAGTATTTTTAAGTCAATTGGGGAAGCCAATAAAAAATGTTTCAAAAAGGCACATTTGTTTACATTAACCTAGAAAATAATTAATTTGATGATGGATTCGTTTTCACTTTCCTTTGCCATTTTGCTGTTGCATACCATATTTGTAATAATAGTAGGGTTTCCAGTTCATGATTTGGTCGATCTCAGTATACGAAATAACAAATTGTGGATGATTTTGTTGTTTTCTTCATTAATATTGTTTTCCTTCATTTAAAATAAAAGTTCTATGCTCAAAATTCAGCGGAAATGATATCAAATTAAAACAAAATGCCGTCCCATTATATATGCGTTAAGAACAAAATCATTCAAATAATTAAAAGATTATCACTGTGATTTCTATATTTATAATTCATTTGATATCTATGTTGCCAAATACGATTCACGATTTACAATGGTGCTTATAGGATTTACAGTAATAACCTCTACCTATTGAAATATTAAAATTTTATATTTGTATCGAAAAATTAATACCAGCACAGTTTTGTTGTTTTTACTATCAGTTATACGTTTTTGATAATACTAATAATAATAATACTTATAAATTCTTTATTTAAAGAGGATAAACTCAGTTAGTTACAATAAACTAATTTTCCCTGAGGCCCTCACATACAAATTACAATACAATCAAAAACAGATATCTGATAGAAGCTGATTGTAATTATCTGGTTGAGTATATAAAGAAAAATTGGTGAGCGTGGAAGTACAATCAAGGCAATAGGCTAAATCCTAGGTCTTCCAAGCGCTCCACGAAACCTCTTTCTAAGTTAATAGCATCAATGTAATAAGCAATCAAAGCCTGGCTTGAAAGTTATCGTTTGTACGTTCTCGAGGTGGGGTAAGTCAGATGTGGATACTAAAAAAAATCCAAAGATCTTGTAGAGTATATAAATCTTAGACTCTTTCATCTTGCAATAGTGATAAAGCATTTGACTTTCTACACTTTACAGAAGTATTCCCCATTCCAAGCTAAACGAAAAATTGAAAAGGTTAGTATTGCTTTGTTTCATAAAAAAGAATGGCTATCACAGATACATGTATCTTGTCTTGTGGAGAGATAAATCCTACTTTGTAAAAAATCACTCTGTTTCAACCAAGAAAATTACTGAAACTGACGTTATCAAGATGCTGGATTTCTTCGTTAACAAAATATTTGTTAGGTTTGGAGGACAGGTTTTTCAACAAACTCTCCGCTTTCCCATAGTAACCAAATGTGTCCCTCTTCTTGGCGACTTGTTCCTTTATTCTAAGCTAACGTAGTACATGATGTTCTTAAGACGAAAGAAAAACAGTTAGCATATATTGATGGTGTTCTCTCTCTCTAAATAATTCAAAAATATGGGGACTATGTTGAACGCATCTACCCAAACAAACTAGAGACGATATTGGGTATGTTCATAATTTTTTAACTTCAATCCTGTTTCCGTTTGTAACAACATGAACAAGACGATATTTTATACAGACATCGCTTTAAAGCTCCGCTGTTATTTAGTGTTGTATGAACCTCCGTGATTTCAGAATGTTTTTGCAGCCGCATTCCAATGACATATTGGTTAACCTTATATGAACAACAGATTAATTTACATTCTAAAATTTAAAATAAAGAAAGGAAATGGGGAATGTGTCACAGCGAAAACAACCCGACCATAGAGCAGACAACAGCCGAAAGCCACCAATGGGTCTTCAATGAAGCGAGAATTCCCGCACCTGTAGGCGTCCTTCAGCTGGTCTCTTAAAAAATATGTATACTAGTACAGTGATAATGGGTGTTAACTCCGAATTATAGACAAGAAACTAAAATTAAAAATCATACAAGACTAACAAAGGCCAGAGGCTCCTGACTTGGGACAGCTGTAAAATTTCGGCGGGGTTAAACATGTTTATGAGATATAAACCCTCCCCTATACCTCTAGCCAATGTAGAAAAGTACACGCATAACAATACGCACATTAAAATTCAGTTCAAGAGAAGTCCGAGTCCGATGTCAGAAGATGTAACAAAAGGAAATAAATGAAATGACAATAATACATAAATAACAACAGACTACTAGCAGTTAACTGACATGCCAGCACCAGACCTCAATTAAACTGATTGAAAGATTTTGTCTTCATCATATGAATATCAGGCACAATCCCTTCCGTTAGGGGTTTAGTATCATACTATCATAAAATATATGAGAAGAACATAACCCGTGTCATGTCAACAACTGTTTTTTCTTCTTAAATAAATGTGTTTAGTTCCGATGCAAAGACCCTATAAGTGAATCAATATTAAATACAAAATATGCAATCTTTAATGACCTGACACTATATCCCTTCTTAATAAGTCTGTTGAAAGGTTTTGTAAGCTTTTGAGGTGAATACTGACATTTTTGTGCTTTGTAAAGAATATTACCATTAAAAATTGGATGTGAAATGCCTGAACGTATAAGATGTCTGCATGTTGAGTTATATTTACGAATTATTTCATTATACCGGTGATAAAATTAAATAAATGTGTTGACCAGTTTGTGATATCGAAAACCCTGGTGTAATAATTTTTCAGTGATACATAAACTTCTCTCGCTAAAATCTAAAACGTTGCTACATACACGAGCAAATCGTACAAGTTGAGATATATATCACCATAAGATGGTGACAAGGGAACGTCACCATCTAAAAATATATAATTAACGATGGGAAATGAAAAATCATCTCTTTTATCATACATTTTTGTATTAAGCTGTAGGGTTTTCGATATCACAAAGAATATGAAAGCTATGACTGTAAAACTACTTCTTTGACGGTAAAACCAGAAACAAAAACGTCAACTTTATATGAAAATGAAATATAGATACCTCTCAGATTAAAAACAATATTTTTGCAGAGAAAAAACATTACAATAAAAAGAAATATCCGGGAACTAGGCTTGAATTTGACACTGTTAATAACACAGTTATTTCTTTCGGTGCCAACGACTAGAAGATCACAGCTATGGACAGCTTACATGTTTCCTTGCAAAATTGACATAATCATATATTGTACATGTGTAGCAAGATAAATTCTGCTTGGGTTTTAGAATGCGAACCCACATTATACTAGTTCATTGATTAACTGATTGACGACGGATGCCAACTGTTATAACGTTAAAATAATCAAAAAATAATGAAAGGGAACAAGTTTACACTAAAAGTATATACAATTTTTGAATTAAGAATAACCATTGTATCTATTTCATCATCAACTAGTGTCTAGTGAATTGGTGTCATTGTGACATTTAGACTTCATTTATATTTAAAATGTTTTATTCATTTTATAGGTGTGAAGTAAACTCAATAAAATAGGCTATATTAACACCGTTGACTTGCACATTAGGTTACTATAAACTATATATATAAATATTAAATGTTTCTAAATGTGGTTCGTGGTTTATACAGTTAGCAGTTAAGTCTTCATAAATCTGAGATAGTTTCTCGTCTGACTGTGACTGTTCATTATTTTCAAAATTGAATATGGTGTCGTCTGTCAAATTTGAGAAAACCGAACTAACTCTGGCATCACATATCTTGTGTCTGAAAACCCTTTTTGTTCCTCCATCAGCCATAGATTGTAATGTGTACTGACTAAAAGCATTTTGTTCCATGAAGTGGTCTGTTATTTTATAGATGCCCCTTTATAATCTACTCTGAGTCCAATTTTCAACGGCGATACTGTGTATCTATTCATTTTGATGCAGACGATGAGTCATCGAACATGTGTATTTACATGGGAGGTTTGCTAAATGGACGGAACAGCCATAACAACACTGCCGGTTGCAACCATTTGCAGGCATTTTCATATTAAACAAGCTTTTAAAAACTACTAGAGGGAAATTATATGATGTTTTGTATCAATAACTAATAGATTTTATGTCAGCAGTTAAAATAAAAATGAAAACAACGAGAATGCAAATAGTAAGTTTAAGGGCATGTGTCAAACATAATGTTTGTGCTAATTAGTACACAACTTTGTTTACAAAGCGTTATTGGGACGTCATATTAGAATCGGCATTTTTGTTAATTATTAATGTGAACTAATGTTTTAATAAATATGTAAATATGCATGATCAAATTGAAAAAATCATTGCATTCTCTATTCGGTTTTTGAATCTTTTATATGGACGACATAATTTTTATTCAACATATCTTATGTTTGTACATAACCATCCATACTTTTTTCACAACTAAGTCATGTACCTTATATCTAAATTATAGTGTGCGTGTATTATGCAAATACCTGTCAACAAAATGAAAAAATGATCCCATTGAAATACGATTTGGTTTCCAAAAAGATAAAGTTTTACTATGATCTTGATTATAACATTGCAATTTCTCACTAATACCTTTAAACAATGAAGCTGAAAGACAGAAATGAAAAGAATCCTTATCTGATGTTTGACAAATAAGACAAAAACTTTACTATCTTTAGAAGTTTTATTATTTTTCATTTTACATGTTTTATTTCATTCATTTCTAAAACATCTAAATATAGATAAAAATCAGATAATGTACGTGTATCATTATTCTGTCCTTCTCCTCTATTCATAATACATGTAGTAATGTGTATAGCTGGTTTTAGGAACCAAGGTAACGTACGAGTTGAGTTGCCTGCATCGGTCGTCATTTCCATTGGTATCAATAACAGTTCCGTACGATCCATTTATAACTTGTAAATAGGAGCTACAACTTCAGTTATCTTGTTTCGTCTTTTACAAAAGTAGGTAAATCCTAAGCAGCCACCAATTAAAACTAGTATACCAGCTATTATTGCCGAGATGATGAGCAGATCCAATTCAAAGACGGAAAATGACAATACACATAAAAAGTGTACATATATGTGACCAGCCACGACATATCCAGGCTTATGGAGGTAGAACGTCATTGTGAGAAAATCGCCGTTAATTATATGTGACTAGCCACTTCCAGGCTTAGGAGGGTACATTGTCTAAAATTTGCTTTTTGTATATTTATCTAGAATATTCCGAGAAAAAAAAACTCTCTGTCGTGTTATAATGACATATTTTTTGTAATAGCAATGACACGAGTCATTTCGAATATCGGTATGAAAATGAGACTGTTCTATGACGGCTTGTATTTATTGAAGGCACTAATTTATAAAATACAAAATTATTGTATTTACTGGCTCTAAGTAATGTTCAATAGCGTATTTGAATAAGATTTCAAAGACTTAAATTTACTACAATACAAACAATTCTTAGCTCTATTTTAGAACATGTAATTTAAACTTGTTGAAATGAAGTTAGTTAAACAAATTACAAAGTAAGCTTTAAGAATTCCTTTTTTTAATTCGTCTTTTAATTTAAATTTATCATGCATGTCTCTAAACATAGTATGCGACGCGTAACAGTTTATAAGTAGGTGTTCTCATATATGCATTTGATACGGTACATTTATTATGTATATATTTTAGACTCCATTTATGAAAGAAAATTTATAAAGCAGAGCATTATTTTTTTTTGTAGCTCTATTTTAGAACATGTAATTTAAACTTGTTGAAATGAAGTTCGTTAAAAATTTGTCAAAGTAAGCTTTAAGAATTCCTTTTCTTAATTTAGATTCATTATGCATGTCTCTATACTTAGTATGCGACGCGTAACAGTTTATAAGTGGGTGTTCTCTTATATTCATTTCATACGGTGCATTTGTTAGGGATATATTTCAGATTTCATTTATGAAAGGAAATCTATAGAGCAGAAATTTGATTTTTTTTTGTATCAATTTAAAATGTAGATTCAAATATTTTTCATTTCAAACGATAAAATAAAACTTCTTCAAAACTTATATATATAATGTATAGTTCGGAGTCAGCAAAAAAAGAAGCCAAGGAAAGTGTTTATCTCTTCTTCACAAATACGTATTTCATTGAATCTCGATATTTATCATGTTTATAATTTTTCTAACAATGACGTTCTACCTCCATAAGCCTGCAAATGTCATGGCGGGTCACATATATGATGATGCACTTGTTTGGCAATGCACAAATTGTTTAACATCAATAACTACAAACATCAGAATTAAGCTGACTTCAAATTAGTATATGTGTACTAGGGGCATGTTTTACTGAACTTAAAATAGACCTAAAAACATGTGCCTCGGATTTTGTGAAACTTACAAACTTATATAAATTAGAACAAGTCATTTTCTTTTAGTTAATATTACAAATGTAAAATAGGTGTGAATTGAAATGAGTCTGCATTAATTGGTAACCTTCTTATAATTTGGATCCGGAAAGCGCAATATTTATTGTATCTATTTGATTCACAAGTTACTAATCTTAGAGAAGAAATATTGTAACCAGAAAGAGGATGGATACATTATGTTACATACATACACTCGCTACATTGAAGACCCATTGGTGGCCTTCGGCTGTTGTCTGCTCTATGGTCGGGTTGTTGTCGCTTTGACACATTCCCGATTTTTCTCAATTTTACTTGAGAAATACTTTCAACAAATGAGTAGGTAAGATTGTTACCTGTCACTGACTCGGAATAGTTTTCTGACTCTGAAATGGTTGTATAATTGACATCTCCTACAAAGATAGTCGAACATTAGTTGTGTAATACATGTTACATAAACGGTTTCAATGTAACTGCAAAAGATGCACACTTCCCAAATAGATGTCTATATCATTGTATTCTGAGTTGCTCGAGGCCTAATTTTTTTTAAATCCTTAATTTATTCAGAAGCCGATAAAATACGAATGAATAAAAATAAACTGATGTCAAATAAGAGAGAATAATAACCAGAATAATAACCATCAATAAATGCTTTAAAAAGTCACAATTCAAAAAATATATGCTGAAATTACACTAAACCGAGATAACATTGTTTCTTGATTTATCACGTTTTCGCATCTGATTTTAAAAGATTTAAACGCAAACTGTTCGTGTACTCTTGTTGAGTTATAAGTTCATCACAGTTTGCTAATTATTTTTCACTAGGTTCATCTAAAAAAAAATATACAGAATGAGTAGGAAGCGAAATACTGTTATCAGTTGTTTTAGCCTTTAAATCCATCACATTACAGCTTAAGATGGATTTTTTTATTTAGGTCTGTCATTGTATATTTGTCACATGTTACACAAAATATTACATTGCGATCGGCTATGAAATTAATAATTCGCGATCTTTTCTCAGGATTTTTGATATTTACATTTCTTTATTTCAATTTTATAAACTTTATTCCGATCTTCTATTTGAATGACACTTTTTATTTTTTTTGTCCGTCGGTTTAACTACTTCCAAAAAAAATTCCAAAGGTAATACCAACCCAGTAGACAGTACTTCGATTTTGTCATGAATATCAAGTATATGGACGTTTTTATAAATTTACTGTTTGAAAAAGTATGAATTATTCGAAATACTAAGGATTTTCTTATCCCAGGCATAGATTACATAAGACGTATTTGGCATAACTTTTTAGAAGTTTTGATCCGTAATGCTCTTCAAATTTGTGCTTCGTTTGGCTTTGGAACTTTTTTTTATCTGAGCGTCGCTGCCAGGAGCTTCAGGCCTTAATAAGTCTTGTATGATTTTTTTTATTTCTTATTCATTTACATGTTTTGAAGTTTAGTATGGCTGCGTTATCAACATCTTTCTCCAAATCTGTTTTTCTGACAATGAGAACATGGCTTTCCACTTATTGATACAAAACCAATTTGAAAAATACAAGAACATAAAATATGGTTGAATCAAATTTTATTTTGTTCCAGTTTTAAATTAATGCATTGTTTTGCGAATTATGTTTTCTCTATAAATACCTACATGTATACTTCCCAAGCCAAGGGCTGAAATCAAAGGTCACATTATTATGGATTCAATGAGAATGAATTATTCACTAGCGCAAATGACTCATTCGTCATCGATGTTTTTAAGCTTACGTTGTCATTATTCAACCATTCTGGCTGCTAAAAGCGAATTGGCATTTCATTTTTTCATTAACATTTCATTGAACAAAAACAATCATTTTTCAAATGTTTTATGTATCTCGCAAGGACGTGTAGATTCATGCTGCTTTGGAGCTTAATAACCGCTAAAGGGTCCTTTTTTGTGTTAAATACACTTTGTTGTGTATTTGGTTCGTTCAAATTTAATTGTTTTTATTAGTGATCTGTCTGGTTTTTTTTAAACAAATGAAGTACAGATAAAAAGGCAACATGTCAGGATAGCATGTACATTTATTGTATTATACAGTAATTTTGATGATTCGTATCCGAATCATGACTGAAATATTAAATTCAATGAGCTAGTTAAAATATTAAAGTACTATACATTTAGAAATTATTGAGATGTTTTTGATATGGCACACAATGCTACATGTTTGTAATCGCAATAATTAAAAATCACATTTTGAAATTATTTATATGAATTAAACAGAATGTTTTTCAATATCGCAAAAATTAAATTGCATTTTAGTCTAAAATGACAAAATTGCAATAATAAATACATGCTATAATTTATGAATGAACATGACTTAACAATAAACAAATATATACCTTTCTGTTCCGTAACAAACGTTTAGATCTTTAAAACTAGTCCCGTTATTAATAAAACAAAGTATTAGAATTATGTAAATAACAGACTTTGTTTTAAAGTCCACAAGCAAATCATACACAAACTGTATCAAATGACGGAAGTATTGCTATATTCATTCCAAAAAATACATGTCGATATACATGATATACCCAATGAAAAAGTATAGATCGAATGTGAATGGAAACAACTTCCTTATGATGATTATTAACTTGAGCTTGAAAAAAAAATTCAGGCAGATTCAAAATAATCATTTTTCAAGTTTTGTCGTCAAATTATTTTTTTTTCATTTTTATCCATGGCTTTGTCAGTTTATTTTCAATTTATGAGTTTGACTGTCCTATGGTATCTTTCGTCCCTGTTTTATGAAATAACCGTTTCTCAAAGGATATCGGATATGTCCCTAACGTCATAACTACAATCCCCTTCCCTTTCATGAATGTTAAAAACTATTTACCGGATAAGTTATATGAGCATCACAATGGGTGCCACATGTGGAGCAGAATCTTCTTACCCTTCCGGAGCACCTGATATCACCCTAGTTTTTGGTGGGGTTCGTGTGGTTTATTCTTTATGTTTCTATGTTGTGTCCTGTTTACTATTGTGTGTCTGTTTGTCTTTTTTCATTTTTAGCCATGGCGTTGTCAGTTTATTTTCGATTTATGAGTTTCACTGTCCCTCTGATATATTCGTTCTTCTTTTAGATTCACCGTTGCTTTGTTAAAACACGTATATATGTTTCTTTTCTTTTCTCATATTTATATCTCAACAGGGTTTCCCTGGGTCAATTATTTGTTTTGCAACCTTTGTCGCCAAAGCAAAATATTTTTCGCCACCTTATTATTTTTTTTTGCCAAGTAGCATAAATAGGTTTTTCGTTTTAAATTTATCTTTTTTCTAAACCCCCCACTTCCCTTAAATAAAATGGTTTTGCCCCATTGTGTGTATGATTATTCTCTCAAACTTATTTTAGAGTCTACATTTTAATGAATAGACACTAAACATTATTTTTACTTTAAAACAACAGAATTTTTTTTTTAACTTAAAAGGGAAAAATACTCTCTGTATTTTTAATAACTTATCTAAATGAGGGGACCACTATACTTTTAATAGTAAAGAAGATATAAGTCCTGGAATATAGCAAAATTAATGGACATGTTTTGATCATATATAATAACAGTATAGTTCGTAAGGAAAGTTTCTTTTAAAGAAAAATACTGATGTGCCCTTTTGTACTAAGAAGTGGTTTTTACAACAAAACAAAATCTTTTATAACATGAATTTGATCCCTCATTTCATGTATAGTCATTACATTGAAAGGTTACTCTCATTCGAGGGGTTGTTCCCGACCTTTTGGATATATTTATTTATAACGACAGTTTTCTTTTCTTGACCATCGTAAATGAAAAAGTTGAAACTTAAAACTATGCTTGAAACACGTGTGTCACTCAAACGACTTTAAAGTAGTCTCAGTAATCGATTACCTATATTCAAGTCAAAGGATAATTAAAGTTTGAAATCGGAGATTTTTCTTGCTTTTGAAAATTTTTCGTCGCAACAACAGCCTTCCTTTCTAAACTATCTTTAAAAGGAGGCAAGACGTAATAAGTTTTTTTAAAACACGTGCGTCGCAAAGTGGTAAATAAATTCTGTATGTGACATTTAGCGGAAGCAATTTGAACATATCATCTTGTGAAACAATTCAATCAACACCTTTATTAATTAGTCCTTTGTTGTCGATAGCTATAAAATGCAATCAGCTGATTATTGATTTTCTGTCCAAATCTTAATGAGGTCAAGGGGAATTCAGAGTATTGTCTGAGTTTGTGAAGTCCGAGAAACTCGAAAAAAAGGAAATGACCAGGATGGAGGAAAATAAATCGTTATATATATTTCTTTCACCAAATTCAAATTTTTATCGCCACACCCCTGTCTCACAACTGCACGGATGGATATGTTATATCATAAGTAACCCACTTTTTTGGTATCCTGTGTGTATTTCTGAATACCTTCACGGACAGGGGATCAACGATTGCAGATATCCGAGGAGTTTTAAGATGAAAGCATATATTAAAAAAGGAAAATTGACCAATTTAGTAAGAAAATAATGACTAGTAAGAGAATAAGAAAGCATGAATATCAAAATCAACCAAATATGTCTTAGTTGTCTTAGAACACTGAACAGTTAGTCAGATATAAAAAAAAACACATTTAAAGCAGATATGGGATATAACTTAAAAGCACATCAACACACCTACACTAAAAAAGATAATAATACAAAAAGATGCTAGAGGTGAATAGTTGACAAATGTCTTTTTTATCTAATCAAGTTCTTAATTATCTCTTAATAACATTTTTTTCTATAAAGTGTTTCGGTATCAAACTAACCAGAATCTGGTAAAATACTGATTTGACTAGGGACTTTCCGATCCGTTATGAATTTCCCTCGAAGTTCAGTATTTTGTGAGTTGACTTTTTGCATAAGAAAAAAGAAAAGGTTACGTAAATTTTTCAACAAACTCGTTAACATATTGATTGTTAATCCTGGCGATGCTTATGGCTATCCAAAACTATAAATTCTTCTTTGTTATCCCAATGCTATGGAACGCCACAGCTGTCTTATGTGGAACTCTGATATTACTTTATGTTGTTTTACTATTACTTGATGATATTTTGTCTTTACTTAATATGGTTTTGACATTACTTAATGATGGTTCGATATTACACGTTATGATTTCATATTGACTTGATATAGTTATTGCTCAATATGGTTTTGTCATTACTCAATATGGTTTTGTCATTACTCGATGTGGTTGTGTCATTACTCGATGTGGTTGTGTCATTACTCGATGTGGTTGTGACATTAGTCAATATGATTTAACATTACTTGATGTGAATGTCACTTAACGTTATGTAGTTGTTTCATAACGTGATGTGGTTTTGTTATTTCGTAATGATGTCATATACGGGTCAGCTATTATAATTATGATTCATGAATTGTAAGTACCTACAGTAGTGAAATCAATGTATAAAAAAAACAGTTCATCATACTATGTATTGTTTTTGCCATTGTATCATATATATATATATATTCATCAGGCGTCAAACAATAACCGAGAAATTATGATTTTTTTTTATAAAATGATTATAGAAACTACTACAACCTTTACGTAATCTAATCATAAATGATGACAATAGTTTTGGAAATGGGTCACAAAAAAATAATATGGAATGGTCATACTTAAACTTATAATAAAAGTTGACACATAAACATGAATGAGCGACTTATTGATATAACTATATTGATTTTTAATTTACTGTTTAATTTACATTGATACTACCACTTATTTGACTCTTTAATATGCAATATTTCGATATTGCTTGATTATTGGATGTTTTCAGTAAATAGATGTTTTCAATCAAAAGTTAAGATAAACGTCGATCTGATATTATGTCAGAAAATTGCAAAGTTTTGATTTATTTAGCTTGAATATGTTGTCATTTATTTTGTTGTTGATATCAATATGTTTGCATTATTCATTCATTTGTTTTGTATTGTTGTTGAATAATTTGACCCAAAAAATTGAAAGTATTTAAAATTGAATAGTTGCAACAAATACACCATCATTCAACTGTAAATAGGTACATTTTGAAAACATAACACAAAGCCAGCTATTGCTACTTTCACGGTATTTTGGAATAAACTCATCATAAATAACAGGTTTAAAATTAAGTATTTTCGAAAGACGCGCATTTCGTCTAAAATACTCACCAGTTACGCTCGTATAAAAAAATAAGTTAAACACCAAATAAAGTATAAAATTGAAAAGCATTGAAGTTACATTTTCAGAACATAATTTAAAGACGTGTCAGTGCTCCACCAAGTCCTAGAAGTATTTACTCATTTTTTGATAAATGCATTTTATATATTTCTTTAAGAAAATGGATGCAGGTTTTGTAATACAAGAATTAATAGACAAGGACAATAAAAGGCGAAATCAAATTTTTGAAGTTTATAAAGACATAGAAGATGTCTTGCAAATGGATGATAACTTTCGGCGTGTTGTGACAACAGAGTTTGGCCATGTGACAAAGGATTTAGAGACGTTAGGATCTAATCTGAGAAGCAACGAGTGTCCAATACTTATTGCAGGTATCTTTCATTAAAATTTATTTATTACAAATTATAAAAATTTAATTGTAAGTTTACTACTAACTTTGCTTGTCGATAGTGCTACAATTTATCACAAATACCTGTTGATAAGAGTTCAATCGAAACAGTTTTAAAAAAAAAAAAAAAAAAACTTTTAAAGGTAAATCACATTAGCTTTCCATTTTACTTCATGCAAACAATATTATGCTTTTTATCTGAGATACTTTTTATTTCACTGTAAACTCACTATCCAGTGACAGATAAAAAAAAAGAATTCAATGTAGTTTGAGAAATTTTTTTATCAGAATGCTTTTTTTCGGGTTTAAGGAGAAACTTCAGCTGGGAAAAGTTCACTGATAAACCTTCTAATTGGCAGATCAATTCTACCACAAAGATTGTTATCTTGCACTTCAACCATTTGTAAAATATGGAATAGCGAACAGAAGAAAATAATTTTAACAGACATGCAGGACAAAGAAGAAATACATTCATTCGACATGGAAGATTATGAGGATAAAATGAAAGTTCTTTTATCTGTAAATGTAGTAAAAGGATCAGCTGATAATAAATGGAAATATGTAGACATTCATTTGCCAGTTCCGTTGTTAGAGGTATTATCTAAAAATAAATGGCAACTTGTTATGTTACTTATTCGATATAAACAAAAAAAAATTCTCATATCAGTTAAATTGCTTCAATTGACCTAATTCACTGAAGTAAAACATGTATCATAGACCAATATTCATTTCAAATTGAAAGTATAGTTTAATTTTGCAGTGCATGTATTTTTAGGACAATGTAAGAAAAAAATAGATTGATTGTAGTGGTATATCTGACAAAGTTGATAAGACACAAGTGTAGTGATGCAAATATTATGGTTAATTTCATATTGTTTAATTGTCGCTTAAGGTAACATGTTTGCTTCTTTAACTAAATCATAACTTTTCATTATTTGTTCGTTGATTACATAAGGCATAAGTTTGAAGTGTCACACAAGTTAAATGTTAAGCTAGCTTTAAACTAGGTTTTATCCACCCTTTTCTACATAAAAAAAACTGTACCAAGTAAGGATTATGACAGTTGTTATCCATTCAGTTGATGTTTTTGAGCTTTCTATTTTTCCATTTGATAAGAGACTTTCAGTTTTGAAGCAACCAATAGTATATGTGTCACTACAACAAATACATGTTGGTATTAACATTTCTATAGAATTATAGAGAATATAAAACGTATAAAATATGATAACAAAGACCTAACAACACTACAAAATAAAATTCAGTCGTGGAATTATTTACTTAAGCCTAACACTGGATATTTGTGAAAATAAATCATAACAAAACTAACAGAAACATGCCATAATGGAGATACTATTGTAACTTATTTTATTTTAGAATAACATTACAATTGTTGATAGCCCGGGAGTACAGGAAGATGACAATACAGCGCTGATGGAACGCCTTTTTTATTATTTGCCTAATGCTGTCGCCTTCATTTATGTCATTGATTCTGCGAGAGCTGGTGGTGTAGAAAATGATAATTGGGTGAGTCGTGCATTATCTCCATTTTTGAAAGAACAAGTTAAACATTTGTTAAATAACGGCGATCTCAGGTCTTATTTTTCTCTGTCGATTTTTGAGAATTGAAGCCTATTCCCCCTGTGAAATTATTTGTAGTATAAAGGTTCTTTTTTTTTCCATTTTATTGCTGTGACATTAAGGAATTTTAAGGGGTCTCGTGAATATAAATCGACTTTTTTTAGAAATAGGTTTTCGCCATTTTTTTTTATTTATGAATGAACTCTATCATCGTTCATTTAAACTCACATTTAAGGTATTTTTTTCTGTTAAACTTATAGGAGAAGAAAATCGAAATAAAAAAAGAATTAAGGTGGTATGGGTGTCTTTCGCCATGGATTGTAAAACACAGAGAATCTAAGGGCCAGAATTTCAATCAAGGTAGCAACATTTGATTCAGGAATGCAGATAACTAATATGAAACTGCATTTAAAAGAACAAATTATAAGATTATATCTTATAAAGTTTTATATTTTTACAAATGTAGATTGATTTTGCTTGATTCTTCTTATGTTTTTAAATTGGCATTTTCATGGAGGTAACTCTGAAATAGTGAATTTCTGAAGGAATATGTATAGAATTTTGCTATTTTATTTTTTTGCCAGAAAAAAAAGCACGGTGACCCTATCTTTTCTTTTGATATTTTCAAAGCATTTTCCCAAAACAACCTTCTTGTATTTTATTTTACAAGTCTATCATTTAGTTTTAGCTTTTAATCACATAATGGTGTTTTTTTCTGTATAATCCATACAAAATGCGTCATTTTGTCACAATCTATAGTTTGAGAAAATGCGCGGTGACCTATCATTTTTATTATATTTTTGAACATATATCAATAAAAACTAGGTTTCAATAAAGTATGAAAAAATTCTACCATTTTAAATTTAGACACCCATACCACCTTAAAATACAGAAATCGCCTATAGTTTGTTTTCACGTGACGTCACTAATCCGGAAGTCGGCCATATTGGCGATATTGATTTTAAATCTCAGATTGTTTACCTGCGCAACTGAGTGCCTTTGGGCATTAAGATATGGCAAACTATTGTCGAGTGATAGGCTGCCATAACAGGTCCGACAGGGAGACTCATTTACAATTTTACCGGCTTCCTAAAGTGGAGAAAAACAAAGGCGAAGCTTGCGAAAAGCTATATGATGAGAGAAGATGTTTATGGTTGACACGCCCCCAACAGAAGTTTGATGGGAAGAATTTAGACAACATACGAGTGTGTTCAGTACAGTTTTACATCCGGTGAGAAATGAAAACGCATTTTAAACAAAAATTATGAGTCATATTTTAAGCACAAACATGTCAAAGTGGCGAAGTCTCCTGAATTTCACTGCAACATTTACTATAGTTTTTCCTCACAATGTGTGCACACAGTTTTACTCTTCATTAACATCTAATGTGCACAATGTTTGCTCCATGCTGGGGACCTAACTGTGACTTTAGATCATAAACAGCAATAATATATATATATAGGAAGATGTGGTGTGAGTGCCAATGAGACAACTCTCCATACAAATAACAATTTAAAAAGTAAACCATTATAGGTTAAAGTACGGCCTTCAACACGGAGCCTTGGCTCACACCGAACAACAAGCTATAAAGGGCCCCAAAATTACTAGTGTAAAACCATTCAAACGGGAAAACCAATGGTCGCTGTTTCTTTGCTTTTTGTGGTTGTTCTCCTGCATTTATTGATTTTGTGTCATGGATTGATACCCTTTCTTTTCTATTATGGATTGTTTTATAATCATAATACTGTAAATACAGAAAAACTCAAAACACTCACTCACTCATTTACTTGAGCTTGCATGTCTGTATAAATTGCAAAAAAAAATGAAAGGGCAATTCTTGTTTGTTACTTCACTAAAATGTCATTTTTACTTTCCAGGAAAACGTGCTGAACTTTATCGAAAAGACAGTCCTGATTGAGCACCATATGGCAATATGTCTGTGCCTGAAATAAAGGAAAAGCAAGTCCACAAATTATTGTCACCAGAAATGACACGCTTTCAAAGGCGACAGCAAAGAACAGAAACAGCAAAAGAATGTGCCGCTGCAAAATCCCTGTTTAATTTACAGAAACCATTACAAGAAACTGGAGAACAATCACAAACTGATTTGACTTCACATGTCATTGATTCAATGACAAGTGAGCTTCATATTTTACGCAGTGAAAACATTACACTTAAATCTGAAGTTGAAATATCAGCACATACATATCGCCAGTCTTCTTTTGTAGGTAAAAAGGACAAAGTATTATATTACACTGGTTTACCATCATTTCAATTATTGATTACATGGGTCACATAGCTTGAGACATATATGCCAGTTAAAAAGTCCATGGGAAAATTTCAGATGTACATTCCCCCCTTGATGATACTGAGACTGAATGTTAGTGCAACTTTTCGTTCTTATGAGTTCAGTGTGTCAGCATCGACTGTGTCAATGATACTTTTTGAAGTCATTGATGTGATGTTTACGAGAATGAAACCTTTAGTATTTTGGCCAGAACATGAAGAACTTCGTAAAACAATGTCAATGCAATTTCGAAAGTACTTTGGGACAAAATGTGTTGTGATAATTGACTGTTTTGAAGTCTTTATTGATATACCTTCAAATCTTAAGACACGCGCTGAAAGGTGGTCATCTCATAAACACCATGATACTGTTTAGTTTTTAATTGGAATAACACCACAAGGAACTGTGTCATACATATCAAAAGCATGGGAGGCAGGGAGGCTGACAAAAAGATTACTGAAAGTAGTGGCTTATTAGGTAAACTTTTGCCAGGAGACCCAGTACTTGCAGATAGGAGTTTTAATATTGAGGCAAGTGTTGAGAGTTTGATGGCTGAAGTCAAAATAAGCGCCTAGACCAAACAGGAAAACAACTAGAAAAATTCCAAATGTTCGAATTCATGTGGAGAGAGTGATAGGTACTGTTAGATAAAAGTACACTATATTAAATTGACCTCTTTCCGTAGAATTTTTAATGTGTAGGGGAAATGCAAATTTTACTTTGATAGATAAAGATTGTCATGTTTGTTGTGCATGTGTTAATCTTTGTGATTCTCTTGTTGATTTCAACTAAATACAAATAAAAATGAAGAAAGTTGTTCGACTTATTTCATTCATTTTCATTTGAAAGATGCCATGAATTTCATTACAGTTACATTGTAAATGTTCATGCATGACTCATTTATGTAATGTAATGTAAAAGTCCTTTTCTATTTTACAGTATAAAACAAAATTACAATTACATGGAAATAAAATAATTCTCAACGAGAGATTTGATTATCACATATAATTCACACATATTTATAAAAGAATGTGAGGCAAATTCAGTTAGACGGAACCCCTACGAAACAATTGATGCATTACATACAGATGTTACGTGATATGAAGTTAAATGGAGTCCTTCAACAGTTTTTTTTTCAGAATACTTTACAGTTGTTAATTAATTATTGAATTCACATACGTTTCTTTACACATTGACAAATGGACCCTTATTTTGATTGATTGATTGATCAATTAGGGTTTTTATGCTACTTTCAACAATTTTTCAAGTATATCGTGGCGACCAATACTGCTTAACTTTATCTCATGCAGTTGTAATTGATTGATTGTAGGTTGCTTAACGTCTAGTGGCAAATATTTCGTTTATGTTCAGGACGACATGCAGATGTGAGTCGAGTTTACCCAAAATTTTGTGTATTGACCTATTTGCTTAAGAATATTTGTAAAACCTTCACCTAGACTTCATTTGCAAGATCTTAGTATTTTCGAATATTTGGCCTCTAGCAAAGCTGAAGAGACATTGTTAAAATGCTCATTTGGTGCAGTAAATATTATTACAATGAGGTGGATAGGTATACGTCAATGAGACAGTAAACTATGGCAAGTCGTTCTTGTCAAAACTATGTTTAAGCCATTTTTCGAAAGATTAAAAAACTTTACAACACATCGAAAATCATACACTGAGATTTCTGTTTTTCATTTTTTTAATCTTAGTGTGTCTTTCCAAATATCAGTGTGTATTTTTTAATTATCAGTGTGTGTATTTAAGTTTTTAATCTTTGTGTGTACATTTTTCGAAAAATTCTTAAACAGCAACTCATATAACAGAGACATCTAGAGGTCAACATACAGTTTCCAGCAGGTGTTTAAACAATGGTATACATTTTGAACCAAGCTACACAGTAACTGTGATATAAACCAATTACAAAATAATTAACATATGTCTTTACCATCTCTTTCTTACGTTTGCATATCATGAAATAAAAAAAGAGTAGTACAGCATCAATTGTTTCCCCACGTTTTGTTCTAAACTTTGAAAGTTTTCTACAATCAGGGCAGTACCATTTACCCCTTGGTGCATAGCTTATTCCGAGACAAGTATAGTAAAACCATTGTATTGCACATACATCATTATCACAGTAAATCATTTCCCCCGACTCAACCAGTGCACAACAACACCAAAGTTCTTCTATGTCTTCTGATTTTAATTTTTTTTTCACATAAATTATTGTAAACAACTGGTTTTAGTGGCTGTCTATTTTGAAGACGAGAATAAAACTTTCCAATGAATTCTGGCAAAGTTGCTGTTATGAAAAGATGCTTTGATTTGTCGCATATTTCTTTCCACAATTCATTGTTGAAAGCATTTTTTTCAATGTGTAAATCCTTCTCAGTCCATACAACAAAGTAGCCGGATTCCATCTGACATACATCGAGCTGTGTTTGTACATGATAATAATATATATGTTTAGTGACGAGTTTCAGATTGCCATCGTTGTCCTTTTTTTTGATAGAAATTCTTGTCATCAGACGCATTTTCTAGAGAGTCCTGTTTTGTCACAGAATGTACAGTTAATTTCAACAACTGCCTGTCCACAACAGTCACATGTCACTATTCCGGCTGGTGAAGCACCAATAAATGGTACATTTTGGGTTGATAAAAAAACCTACTTCTTCTACTTTCAATTTTTCATGTTCTGTTCGAAGCTTGTCAGTAAATATGTCCCTTGCAAACTTTTAAGTTTGACACCCCCATTCAGTGACATTTGATGAAATTTTATAGCTCCCTGGATAACCAACACTTTTTTATGAAACTGTGTGCCGGTAACGTTGGGTCAGTACAACATGCACTTTTCATTTTTAAAGCAGTCATTCTATCTGCACGAAATCTATACCACAATTTTGAATTTGATAGCTCACAGGTAGAAATTTCAACGGCCTTAGCTTCAGTAACAGAAATTTCACTGAATTGATTTTTACATTCTTTTAAAAGATCAACATAATTCAACTCTAAAGCACTACTGTCTTTAAATTAAATTAATAAAGTCAGAAAATGTTCCTTCATTGGTTGCGGCACATATATTTCTTGGTATTCTGGAATCAATGAAAGAATTGCGGGTTTTGAATTTATATCACTCAAAGACTTAAAAAAAAACCAATGATATCTGTTAGATCAGGAATATTGTTTACTTTCTGTTTACAGATAGTTGGTGTCGTGTCTCCCGATTTAAGTTTAGCATGTTATTTTTTTTCATAGCCTTGGCAGAAGTTACATTGATATCACTAACATGCTTGTATGATACACCTTTAACAGATGTTGGTAATAACCAATACCTTTTTTCCTCTGTAATAATATAAGATTCCCTAAGTTGAACACTTGCATCAACAGCAAAACGTAGGGCTGCTACTTGTGTTCGTACTTCTCCTAGGCTGACCGTGCAGGTACAATGAGCTGCCAATATGCGACCATCTTTCTCTGCAATGAACCATGGTTGAAGGAGTTTCTCATTAATCCTCTGAGAATAAAGAACCTGTGAAGTAGATATTAAAAAAAAAAACATTAATTCCTGTTTGCCTCATTTGTTTTGTAAATATAAATTAATTAAAATTTATCTTTAAATATAAAATAAAACCTTACTACCCAAGATCTATATTAGGTACATGTATTTATTACTGACATGTTATTATCTTTTGTTTTTTTTTATGTGGAATGGACCTAATAACACAAAATAATCAAAGTTTGATGTCAACAGTATATTAGGACGAACAAGAGTAAATTTATATGCCCTTTATTGCACGTAAAAACTAGTTTGTCATCATATTTATTAGGTTAGTTAGTGCATGTTGTTTATTATCAAGTGCGGAATATTTCAGCTATATCATGGCGACAACAAGACTAACGTGTAATGCGAGCTATCTTGTGCTAGACCAACACGCTGGGCTAGCACACTGGAGTAACTGTCCACGGCAGTTAGACATGTCAATTCACTCTAATTTCTTATACATTAAACATTGGGTGAAGTTGAGAACATTTACATGTACATTTGTATCATGCTTGTCTGAAGATTTGTTTCCAACAGTCTGTTTTTTGTTATCAAAAGGTCCGTTTCTCATTCTTTTTTTAAAGTATCTACTAATATATAGAATTAACAGATACAAATAAGATACATGTAGAAAAGAAGTGGTTATAAGCTTTTAATCCTTCAATACTTTTCAAGTTGTCAGAAGTATAAGGACTGGGAAAAATACTAGGTAATTCATAATGTCTGGATATGTTGCTTTCGGCAACACTTTGAAATCCTCTGAAAACATCGATGCTGTACGTATGGACCCTCACCGTCTATCAACTGTAATTTTCCCTCATATCTGGCTTTTTCTTTTAAATCTAGTCCATCCTTATATTTAACTCGATGTTTTTGAATCACTATTTCCGATGATTTTGCCAGTAATGGTTTTTAAAGTAACCAAAATATCAATGTTGACATAAATATTTACCAGTTTCAACGAAAGGTAAATGAAAGAAAGAAAAAAACGAATAAAATGGTTGTGTGTATTGCAAGTCACAAAGCTTCTTATATCACAAAATGTCAAATATTTTTAGTCAACATAGTATACTAGTATTAGATATATATACCTGAACATGTTGAACAAAGGAAACAACTACGAGGTTTGTTTCAAGGGATTTATCTGTTCCTGCAAACACTCTTTAAATATAAACTGAGTACTTATCTCAATATCCCGCATATACAAGTTAAAGGTATGCTAATGATTGTTGCTGATTGTGACAAAAAAAAATGTTTCTTGCAAAAGCATCTTATTCATTTTATATCATACTGAATTTCTGAAGTACCGGGAAGTATTAGTATCTGTCACTTTCCTGTGTACATTTTGTTAATTTAAAAGCATCCAAAACTTTTTGTATTTTATCCTGGAATCAAACATTTCACACATAACATGTATGATACATTTGGAAACTGGATCTTGATCTTTCAAAATAACTGAAATTTGAAATTAACAGCTACTTATCTTTTCAATCAAACTTATTTTTATCTACACATAGATGATTTTTTCTCTAGAAAAGGGGGTGCTTTATATGATTTGATTTTAAAAGAATGAACAAAAACGCGATTTGAAATATTGCAATTACAAAAAACAATGCACACACATTTTTGTTTAATTTTACAGAATGCGTGTACTTGTTATTGTGATACCTATTCAATCGCGTTTTTAGCATTCACGAAAACTTTCTAATAATTTCTGAATTTACAGTACAATGAAAAGTCATAATCAGTGCAGCGAGTCAACAAAATGTTATGCATTGTAGCTAAAAAAGATCCTACTGAAAATAGCAGAACAACAAGAGAAGGGTCTCATGCTTCATTTTCAAGAAGAAACAGTTTTGTTTGTATGCAATAAATGGGATCAAGTTGATGAGAATGAGGAACAAGAAGTAATGAATTTTATTTTGAATAAACTAAGATCTACTTGGCCAAACCTCAATCCAGACAAACAACTGTTCAAGTTCAGCTGCAAAGAGGTTGGTAACGTATTGTTTGTGTGTGGGTTGTTTTTTCTATAATTGAAATAGAAAAGGAAAATTGTAGTTTTCTGTGTTTAACATGATTCAATTTGTTTCAACATACTCTAGGAAACACAACTAATAAGAATAGAGGAGAGGCGAAAGATACCAAAGGGACAATCAAACTCATAGATCGCTAATAAACTGACAACGCCATGGGTAAAAAAGTAAAAGGCAAATATTTAAATAATAGTCTACAAGACACAACATAGGAAACTTAAGACTAAGCAACACGATGCCCACCAAACACTTTCAGGTGCTCGTGAAGGCAAAGCAGATCCTGCTTCGCATGTGGCACCGTCGTGTTGCTTATGTTATTATAAATCCGGTAAACTGCTTAATTCGATAGGTCTTATTCGATAAATAGGAAGGGGATCGTAGTTATGACATAAGGAACATATTCCATAATTAAACTCATCATAGATACCAGGACCAAATTTTGTAAATACGCCAAACGCGCGTTAAGTCTAAAAAAAGACTCATCAGTGACGCTCGAATCCAAAAACGTTAAAAATGCCAAATAAAGTATGAAGTTGAAGAGCATTGAGGACCAAAATTCCTAAAAATTTTGCCAAATGCAGCTAAGGTAATCTATGACTGAGGTACAAAAGCCTTAGTATTTAAATAAATTACAATTTTGTGTAAACAGTTAACTTATAAATATAACCATATCAAATATAATTCATGTCAGCACAAACGTGCGGACTACAGGCCTGGTGATACCCTCTCGGAAATAAATCTCCACCAGCAGTGGCATCGACCCAGTGGTAGTAAATAAACTCATCATAGATACCAGGACCAAATTTTGTACAAACTCCGGAAGACTCATTAGTGACGCTCGAATCCACAAAAGTTAAAAATGCCAAATAGAGTACAAAGTTGAGGACCAAGATTCGTTTTTTAGAAACTTTCTACCAAGGCAACGCATGATGGCGTCCAAAAAGGTTACGAAGGGATGATTTCAACAGCATCATTTGGAAATCTTTGTTTAGAAGCTTGCTCCAACTTTAACACCTGTGTTCCTATGTTGAAAGAATCTTGATTAATCGTGGGATACAAATGTTTTAAGATTTCGTAGTTAAATGTAGATTAAAACGGAAAGAATTATATCACAAGTTTTATTTTGTTATTTTAGTCAGGAAATTACTTATACGAAAGTGCAGTTTCAACAAATTCAAAGAAAACTATGTCTGCAGACCACCATTTCAACAAATTCCATAAAAAAATAAGACATCAGCCTCAAACGGAAAATGTAGTAGCGAAGGATATTTTACAGCTGCATTGATTCAACACCTGTAAAAATTGCTTGTTTAACCTAGAGTAATTCATATATAGATGAACATAATAGGCGAAAGGAAAACAACAATATGCTGTTTAATCCAAAAAATAATGTATTCTATATTTTGTTTTTTTAGGAAAAAAATAAAATTCTGAAGAAGTCGCCATTGACACAAAATTACACAAATTTGGTTAAAGGCCTATCAAAAATGATGTCAATAATTTTAGAAGCAAAACTGTTGACACACGTGAGGTAAATATTGAAGTATTTATAACAGTAAGGAGGCTCGCGGGTATAAATCTATTTTTTTAATATAAGATTACACTACATTTTTCTATAAATGAACTTTATCGTATACTTTTAAAATAGAAAAATGAAATAAAAAAGGAAGTACCGTTCATTTAAGCTCACAATCTGCCTCCGAAAGAAGCATACAAATTTGTTAATGTCCTTTTTTTCTGTTGAACTAATAGGAGAAATAGAGGTAATATCGAAATAAAAAAAGAACTAAATTACAGAAATCGCTTAAATTTTTCAATTATTTAGTTAATGTGCAAGTTATTTGAAAAGAATAATTAAAATTATAGGTCGACGATAACTAAAAAAATATATTTAAATTTAATGTCAAAAAACGGCATTTTTGCACCAAAGGGAGATACTTGGAAGCTTTTTCAATGATATTAACAATTTAAAACTCACCTGGGGCCAAACCGAATCGTTTCTGGGGACTTTTTTGTACCATATCATGAAGTTATAACTAATAGTGTAATAAATAAAATTTGTAATGAAAAAACAAATGTTTAAATTTTTTGCTCAAATTTTTGTTCCCGCGAGCCTCCTTAAAGACATATTTATTCTCGAACTTAATGAGCCACAAAACGCATTAAATGCGAAGATCGGTGGTTCTCTCCTCGCGCAATGGCTTCCTTTTCCAATAGAAAGTCCCTCATCAAAGAGCAAATTCAAATGATAAATCACATCAAACGAATGGACAGCAACTGTCATATTCTTGACTTTGTACAGGCATTTTCAAATGTGGAAAAAAGGTAAAACCACAAAAATACTTAAACCCGAGGAGAAATTGAAAGTCTCGATTTAGCCAATAATGCTGACAGTGGCTTTTAACACAAAGAAATCATTGCAACCATGATCATGATGATATATTCTACAATTGTGTAATTTTACAAATCATTTTCAATTTGTCTTCTGTATCTTGTGTGTTTTGTTTGTGCAATTAATATCACAACTAAGGAATTCAGTATTGTGGTATACTTTTAGAAAAAGAAAAAGTATCGACTTTTTATACATTTAAAGGATATTTTTTTGCAAAAATGGCTTGGTTGAAGAAAAAGCAAAACATGACGTGTTGTTATATGTCAGCCACCAAACGACACTTCTCTATTGACATAATGATATGATTTTGACCCAAAACGCTGTATTTGCATTAAGTTTTTCAACCGTCATCATCCCGCAATCTTAATTATCCTATTCATAATGTCGCTTGTCGAACTACTTTTCTATGTAATGATTGGCTTGTCTACGCCAGGAATAGATTATTTTAGCTGGTTTTGGCCAAACTTTAAAATTGTTTTTCATGAAATCAATTTTATTCAACTTCGTACTATTTTGGGCCTTTTTAACAAAACAATTTAAGCGCTACTGATGAGTTTGGGTTTGTTTTTTTTTTTGCGTCTCGCGCAAATATATGATTTTAAACCTGGTAGTGATGCTGAGTTAATTATACTTCCTTCAGAATAAATATTGATTATACATTTATTAAAACTCCATGTTAACTTGCCATCAACAACATAGTATGTACATAATAATATATGAATGTATGTTCTATATCTTATCATAATTTTGTTTTTTAAGATTCCTCAATTCACAATTTTAGATGGCAGAAATATGTTGTGCAAACAATGGGTGAGAGAATAGGATCCATAATTGTAACTTCGAAACAGACAAGTCACGAACGAGAGCGTAGAATAAAAGTGGTAGAACATCGACTTTATATGCTTGAAACAAAACTTCAACAAGTAGGTATACATTTGATTTTTATTGTACGTAAAAGTTTAGATATTTTTTTTCATTCGATGTGTACACATTTTTAGTATAATTGCTCAGGTTGTGGTAAAAGGATAAAATTTGGCATAGTAGTAGTTTATGTCAATACATCCTTTTCAAATCCTATCCTAGGACCGACAGGAAGTAGGAATCTTAGACCTCGTGACATTCCAAAATAGATTGAAAATTTTCAGTATTTAGAGTGGTCTTCATGTCACCCGCTATCTATTTACAGAGGCATAATTAAAGGAAAAAATGCTTCGCTTTATAAGATGTACGAACGTTCCAGTAGAATTGCAAACACACAATATGTGTTATATTCTGAACGCCTTATGCGTTATTTTCTAAACGCCTTATGAAAAAGGGATATAAAAAAATGAAATTAAAACTGTTTCGCACGAAGTGACTGCCCATCATAGAAATGACATATTAACGGTTAAACCCAAATCTGTATTACAGTCGCCTCCCTTGAGATTATTCATAGTATTTTTAAGACAGAGGTCATACATACAGAACAATATCTTCAAACACTTAGATAAATTAAAGGCTAAGAAGAGGCAAAACTTATATTTGATAAAAGACCTTGTTTTGCTATCCGTAGACACACAAACTTGTAAGACTCAGTATACGTAACACTAGCAAACTCTGGGAAATTAGCATGTTGTAGATTATGAAAACGAATTATATACTGTATGGAAAGTATAGAAAAGTATTAGTCAAACAGGTCACGAAGTTTCGAGCCCTAATTCAAATTACAGTATTTCTTATAATAAGTGTCACTATGCAATGGTTTGGGCTCCTGACGATGGAAATGACCATGGTCAAAAAAGATATTGACACAAAACTTAGTAAAAAGTGTGACAGTGCTTATACCAATTGCATTGTTGAACAAAATTTATAGAAATGGTACCCATATTGAAAATTCTTGTTTTCAACATAGTCGCAATTTACAATAAAAACCAGCACTTTAATATCTGACGTCTTTAAATGATAATTGTCTTAATCATAAAGGATTTGTTTGTCAAGTCATTTATAATTTATACTTTTTTTAATGATTTCTAATGATTTTATGGCGACCATTTTCATGTTCTAAATTGGGTTCATAGCTATAGATATTTGATATCACCTTAACTAAAACTGTTAAGTTTATTGCTTTTACCACAATCTTAATAATTGTTTCACAGATCGACTGGACTAAATATGAAATGTGGTGTTTAACTGGTTCACTCGGATTTCATCAACAAAACAATATTAGCATTTCATACGATACTTTTATGTGTTGGTGGGTTTGTTTTGGCTTACTTAAAATCGCAAAAATTATAAACAATAAATTACTACTCAAAAGTATCCATTTTCTCAATTTGGTATGATTTTTTTTCATTTTTTGTAACAGTACAACATAACAACAACAAAAGTATCATTTGAAAAGAACTTAACTCATCCGATCAATACTTAACAGAATAAATCTAATAAAATACATTTAAGACACGGCAGGGTATATTAGTAGTCGGGTCATCTAGCGCGTCAGCCATAGTTCAGGGCGATTTGATGCCACGATATCTCAGGAGCATGCGTTCGAATCCCGTCCAGAGAAGAACTCAAATTTGCTTCTGCAAATCAGAATATCTTCCATTGTTGGGCAGTAATTTAGATGGTATTTTCAGCCATGTATCACCATCACTTGTGATCTGATGGATGAAATATGTGTTAGAGTTGTCCGATTTTCTCCTAAATGAAAACAATTATGTACAACAGTTCCATTAGTCTGATGGATCGTTTACGTCAAGATGCAATTTATCAAACTAATAATGTATATGTTCCGGACCATATGAGTATTTGGACCATACTCGTATGGTCGGGGTGATTAACAGGTATACTTTAAATTAAATTTTAAGGTTTGACCCTTCTAGTTGTCACGTCATTTAAAATAATTATATTCTGTTATATTTTAAAATAAAAAAAGATTCATTAAATAAAAATAAGCAGTTTCAAACAGTTAGATTTACTCCCAATTTATAAGAAAAATAAGAAGATGTCAAAATAAAATGCATATTTTGTAACATTACGTATACCGGTGGTTGACAGAGGTGATTTACCTCGTTTAAAGTAAATGGCATCACTGGCAAGGACCAAATTGTATTTAAGTTGCCCTGTGAATATGGTGTACTACAGTCATGTTATGATATTGGAGATCTGGAGCTTCTTAAAATCACCGTATACATATCGAAATTGCCCGCGACCTCGGAAGCACTGCACGCAACATGCAACAAAGAAGGCAAAATATTTTCACTCGCAAGCGAAATGTGTTACTATAAGGGATCATACAAACCAATACTTGCAAATGCAGAAAAGCTATAGTACTTTTGGAAGTAAATGTCAACCTATGGATACATGTAAGAATACAATTAGCGATGAAAACTAAGATCAACTGTCTGTGGCATATTAAATTAATGTATATGCTGCCTTTAAATTATAAAATTAATTCATGTCTATGTGACCATAATTTTTTTCCAAGATTTAGTATTTTATTGTTTTATTAAAACGTTTATAACATGTATAATGCATATTTGAAAAATATATCTATATGGTCTAAATACTCATATGTGCCGTCTCGTTATTTATCAAACGAGTATAAACTCATATAGTCCGATCTTCGCGTACGGCCGAACCATACGCGTATGGTCTGACCATACGAGTATATGGCCATGACCATACGCGTATGGTCAATATACTTATATGGTCCGGAACATATACAAACAACGTGGTAACTTGCACTGCCGATTACCTGACCAATTGTCTGAAATTCAAGTACACGTTAGTATTAAATCATAAGCTTCACGTCAAACAGTTCATAAACTGAAATGTGATGGAGTAAACAACTAACAAACCTGTAAACAGAACTTAAAATTCCATTTAAAAGTAAAGCAACCTCAGAATTAAAGAATACTTTGGTAACAGAGATAAGGAGGCGGACATTGAAGAAGAATTAGACACGACTGTTTGCAGGAAAACATCCAAATTCCTCCCTTCAAAAAGAAGAGTTCATAGATTCCAAAACTACGCAAATGTGCTACACTGAAAGAAGTTATCGACAAAATCAGATCAGATGTTGTCCAGCTAGATAACAAGAAGTACTCGTTTTGCAACACCTCTTTTGACGAGAAAGAAGCATAAAAGCGCTGTGAAACCGAGATCGTATTATGATAAAACCAGCCGACAAGGAAAGTGCTGTTGAGATAATGAACAAAGATAACTTCATCACGACGGAAAGTCAGCTCTCTTATGAAAGAATTAAGAAAAGATTGACCACATGACCCAACTTCCAAGTCTAAAATATTACTGCACTTCATAGCATTCACAATGACGTTCACGTAAATGAAAATACAATAGGATATATAAAACTAGAGAACGTTAAGCTTGGTCGATTGTATATGCTATCCAAAATATTAACAAGCCTGGTAAACCCATTGCATCCGAAAGGCTATCAGACTAAGAAAAACTAAGAATTCGTAGATGTTAATTTAAAACCTCATGAAAAAAACGTTTCCTTCTCGCATTTAAGACACCAAAGATTACCTTCGTGAAATGGAATCCATGAACCTTTTACCTCCGGTAATCCTCCTTGTCATTTTATATGTCACCTCATTATATGCCAACATACCTTATGATGACGGAATACATTATGTAAGAAAAGATGAAACTCGCACCGAACTTAAGAATCACCTACCAAATGCTTAGTCCTGCTGCTTACTCTGGTTCTGAAATACAATAATTCAACCTTCAACAGTGAACCTTTAGATAAGCGGAACATCAATCGTGAAGATAAAGCCAACGTCTTACGACCATTATTTCATTGGGAAATCAGAGAAACAAATCATTTCAACATCTTTATCAAAAACGTCTTGGTTCCGTTAAATCGATGATGTTGACATGAAATGGATTTATCTAAACAAAAACAGGATTATGTTATATGATATACAAACATCACCTACCATTAAATTAAATAAAATATGAAATTTCAAACTCTATAATACATTTTCGAGACGCAACTCCATCTATGGAGGACGGTGTCATATCAAGAAACCTCTACTCTAAACCTACAGATAAACATATGTTTTTCCCCAAAGCTTTCACCCAAAACAAACGGATAAAAAAATTTCTATCAGTCAACATGGTCAAGCTCTCAGAGTACATGTAAGTCAGATTTGCTTCTTAGAAGGTTGTCATTAAACGGTTACAGAAACTTCGCGGATTTTTTACGAAACGAGATTATAAAAAAGGGGACATAGATAAGGGATTTGTTCGTGCTAACAATAATAGACGCAATGAAATTTTACAGTATAAACAAAAGAGGCGCAGCTAAATAGTTTCGTTTGTTTAAATATACAATCCCGCCTTTACTAACCTTTCACGTTTGATCAGTGCCAATTGGCAGATTATTGCCAAGCACTCTAAATTATCCAAGATGTTTCCCAAACCTCCTTCAAACATATACTGAAAACTCGAATATTTACTTACCACTTCCGTAAAAGTCATTGTACACTATATGTTACGATGTAACTTGCAAAACATAGAATGCTTTATACTTTTTTAAAGTCGATGTGGTATGCAGTTTGTTCACGAGACAAAACAACCATTTATCAAACGCAATAATGGTCATAAAAGTGACTACACATACAAGCCCGAGCTCCCCGTAAGTCGTCATTTGAGATCAGCTTGGCACACCAAAGCTGATCCCAAAAACCTTAGCATCACAGTCATAGACCACAACGAGGGTAGTTCAACAAGGGCCAGATTGGTCGAGATGTTTGGATAAGAAAGCTATAATTATGGACAGGGCATAAATGAACAAAAATATAGAATGAGTCACTCATTTTCCCGACCATCATTTGTTTCCTGTAACTCAGAAATGCATATTACGAGCATAATTATTATCATTGTTAAGTATCAGTTTAGAACTTGTATCTGCAGTTTTGAATACGTGATAAAGATTGATGAAACTCGAGACATTCAAATCATTCACTGTATTAAACATCCTTCTTCGCATACTCTGTTATCTATCTTTTTTCGGAATATCTCGGGACTGTATTCGGAACACTTCGATTATAATCCGCTTACACTTGATTTAGACAATAATGTCGATAACGTTTGAATGTCCCTCTGGTATCGTTAGTCGCAGTTTTAATGTTATTTGTCGTGATGTTAAGCTGGTGTATTGGCAAAAGATATCATTTTCGAATGATTTTAACCGCTAACTTGACATTGAATACATGTACTCTTTTCTATAAAATAATATTTTGGTTTGATAATATATGAAGATTTTTTGTGTCAGTTTCAAAATTGATAATAGCTAGATGATGCTTCACCTTCGATGCTTTAAATTATAAGAATTTGTTGAATGATAATGATCAATTTACTTCACAAATCTAATTACTTGGTATATCTGGTGCCGGAAAAATTGGTACAGTTAATGATATTACTACCGCTGGGTCGATGCCTCTGCTGGTGGAATGTTAGTCCGCCAGCCCAGTAGCCAGTACTTTGGTACTGGCATGAAAATACGGATTATTTGTGTTATTAAAATTTGCTGTTACAATATGATAGAAATTATTATAAATTAAGGAATGTATCTCTCTCATGCAAAACTCTCATTCCTTTCACGGATTTGGCTTTACTTTTTGGACCTTTTGAATTAAAGCTTTTCATCTTTTATATAAGCTTTGGATTTTAAATATTTTGGTCACGAGCATGACTGAAGAGACATGTATTGTCGAAATGCGCATCTGGTGCAGGAAAATCGGTACCGTTAATGTTATTATAGTGAACGTGAAATTAAGAGAATATCGTATCTGTAGACTCAAATCAATGCATCAGTCTTTGAAAGGAAATATTATATGTGTCAACGGTCATACAACCATAAGACATTTCTGTTTCAGATAAAACAGTCTGTACTAGACAAGGTAGAAGAACAATGTAAAGCCATATCAAAGAAAATAGTTAATCATCTGATGACGTCGAAAGATAAAATGTTTAATTGGAGTATATCCGATCTAATAATGTTGAAGAATAGTTTCGAATCGCCTACCTTGATTAGTTCTAGGATAGAAAATGAAGTAATGACATGGTTTACAAAAAATAAAAAGGAAGTTTACACCGAAATGGAAAGCATGATACAGAATGAATTTATGATTGTAGAAGAGGATCTTGGCATTTCGGACGGTTTCTTTGGATCAATTGATGCTTGTAAATCACAGTTTGGATTGGTAACAACGTTTGGCTGTGCTTTGTTTGGGTTACGCCCTTCTGCATCGTTAGTAATGTTAGGATTAACATCGATACCTTTCGTAAATTTGTTACCTTTATGTGTACACCCCTTTTTAAAGAGTGCAGTCTGGATACCTGACTTCATGAAGATGAAAATTACAGATGAAACCATAAAAATACTTGAAGATAACATTTTAAAAAACTGTGTTGCAGAGAAGCATATATTCGAACGTTTAGGACCTTTCATTAATCATTTGAAGCACAAAGCGTCAAACATTTGTGAAGTAGATGTCCCAAGGAAAATAGCTGCTGATAAGTTGTTTATCGAAAATGCTTTAAAACAAAGAAGATCGTCTTTAATTGACATTATAAGCCGATATCGACCGATACAAGGTCAGTGTGACATATTACTTGGTAAAATTGAAATTCTCTTAGTGGAATACTTTCCTGAGTGCAAACTGTCATTCCAATATATCAAAAATGCAAAGATTCAAAAAGAAATTGGAAAAGGATCCTATGCAGTTGTGCACTCAGCAGTTATCTCTATAGACAATGAAGAAACAATTGCTGCTGTCAAAACATTAAAGGCGGCACTTGATGGCACGTTTTCATACATACAACTTTCAGAAGCAGTCAATTTAAGGTAGATTATTAATTGTGTTAGTGTCAGATATCTCATAAAAATGAATCTTCAGATATCCGATCGCTTTTGTAATTTTTTCAAATGCCACACATGGTAATACCCCTGGCTATAGTTTCATTAAGAATCGTACGAATTATATTTACGACTAAACTTACGTTGGGCGTATGATTTTACCTACGAGTGTTTCACAAAGGTGATCACAAACGTAAACGTAAACGTAACAAAAACGTACGATTACAAAGAAAATGGGTGCTTTCTCTGACAGCCGCGTTCATGTCTAAAAATAGGATAAAACCAGGAAGAATATTCATATCATCGTAGTTTGAAATGGAAATCAGTTGTTTTTTGTTTGTACGATAAAAATCCTTTGTGATGTAAGCATAATAAATGTCCCGGTAATTTTAAGATATATTTTTGCTTTTGTTTTATTAGAAAAATTCGATGATGGAGGTGTTTTTTTTTCAAGCGAATGCTTTTTTTTTTTTGCCTATATTGTTGCATGAAGAATGATGAAGTCATGAAAAAGGACGAATTCATTGGGACTTGGACATTTCTGGAATCCAAATAAAAATGAATTCCTAAATTGATTACAGGAAATTATACGTATCTTTTAATATGTTATGATTTGGTAAAAAGTTGTTAAGCATTCTGATAGTTTCTGATGCGTGCCTACGCGGATTGCATAAAGACTAGGACATGTAAAATTTTATGACTATTTTCATTTCAGATTTTACAATGCTATATTAAGAATTTGCTACTGCATCATCTAAAATTATAATGGTCATCGGGATATTAAGAAAATAAAAGCACACATTAAATGTCAACAACATTTTTTTTATATTTTTTGGGGGAGGGGATATGGTATTATAGTTTTACCAAATTTCTAATTCATTTGTGTGATGTCAATGACGAAAATCCATTTGAATTTTGATTTCTGTATCTCTAAAGAGCAAATCTTAAAAGATGCTAGTTCACACCCTATGCCTCAATTTCTTAACGAATGCGCTATGATCGTCGTTAATTCAATAAACATGTACATAAGTGTAAAAAGAGATATCAAGAATATGTGAGCATCTTGGCAGATTTCCTTCAAATCTGTAGTCTTTTAGTAATTTTAATCATTTTACTACAGTTTTAATAAATTTTGCACATTATTCTTTATTCTGCACTTTAATCTGGATCCTTTTTTTCCCAATTTTTCGCGGGTTTTTTTAATCCATTTTCTGTCATGTTAGCCTCTTATAATTTCTATTATGTTAACTCCATTTAGACTATCGTAGAATGTTTATTTTAATTATACGACTAGTCAGCAATTTGTTGCTTATAACTTTTAAGATTTGTAAAATATACACATGGTAAAAAGTATTGCAACAACCAAATTAAAAAAACACTCTTTATTGTTTTGTGATAGAATTTATTGAAATAGAACTAGTTATACATTATTTGAATATCACTTGAGTTTAATCAATACATATCGACTCGATAAGTTCCTATCTGCACATGCAGCTACTGTACTCGCAAACAATAAAACAGATGTTTTTATCCTCATTGTTTTCAACACTTTAAATAACCAAGTTTATAAAGTTATGTGATTGACAACTTGTAATTGGTCTTAACTTACTATCTAAAAGTTATCAAAGGTACCAGTATTATAATTTAATACGACAGACGCACGTTTCGTCTACATAAGACTTATCAGTGACGCTAAGATCAAAATAATTATAAAGCCAAACAAGTACAAGGTTGAAGAGCATTGCAGACTCAAATTCCAAAATAAAAGTGCCCAATACAAGTAGGGTTTTCTGCCTGGGATAAGAATATCCTTATTAATTAGAATAATTCATACTGTTGCAAATATTTAAATTTTATAAAATGACAATCCAGTGACTTATTACAAAATAAAAAACAGATAGATAAATAACCTTAACCAGCATATAAAAACTCCTTTAGGAATTTTGGTCCTCAATGCTCTTCAACTTCGTACTTTATTTGGCCTTTTAAACATTTTTTTATTCCAGCGTCACTGATGAGTCTTTTGTAGACGAAATGCGCGTCTGGCGTATATATAAATTTTTAATCCTAGTATCTATGGTGAGTTTATTTGATATTTGCCTTACTGTACTTTTATAATTTCATTCGTTTAAACGGGCAGTGCATTAGAATGAAATTAATTTCTCCTGGGTGCTTCATCATATGTAGCATAGAGGGCGTAATGTTTTCCAGCTTCAAAATTATTTTCGCGGTATTTTATTGCCTTTGTAACCATTCAGCACGACATCGTCAATCTGAGCAGTCGAATTTTCTTGGTACGCTGCCTGTCTTGAATTTGACAATGGACCCAGATTCTCCATTACTTGAGGAATCTCTTGCATGGTGTCTCACAACAGGAAATTTTTAGCACTTGTAAACATGGTGTACAACAATTAAAATTTCAACAGCAGCCCTTTCCAGAAACTCATCCCGGTTGTATATGCCTTTCCCGTTTTATTGCAACATGTCCAGCACGAGCGGAAATCAGTCTAAGTTTCAGGAAGGAGCCTGCTATGGTTATGGATAACCAATATTTGAGGAATAGATGCCTATTTAACACGAAAGCAGTCGATAGGCCAAATACGGAATTATTTATATAAGATGAGTATTAAAATATTTCTATTGGTAGTCAATCGAGTGCATACTTTCTCACACATGACTATTCTTAATATGAACAAGGTCAGTCTGAAATTATCGTCAGAGATAGATTATAGAGACATATTGATTTTTGGTATAACGTTGGTTGTCGTGATTTCATTACCGATACCATTTTACACGCTTTTATACATTTTATACTACACCATGTTACATGTACACGGCTGTCTGTTTTGTTTACAAAACAATATACAGTTATTTTGTTTTAGAAGCTATTGAGGATCTTTTGTTTAGAGGACTTATTATTGAATGTGTTGATGATAAACCATTGGTTTGCTAATTCACTTGCTACCTCTGTTCTAAACAATGGTAATGAAAGTTTTAATTTTAGATATAGGTCATGTCAATGTACATCTATGGAAAACACCTTTGTATAGTTTGAAGATATATTGGTAGCTATGCAATCTAATTAAACAGAATTTAATTGTTTTAAGTTTGACATTCAGATTATCACGATATAGGCATATACGATCTGCATTCTGATTATCTTGGTTTTTACTGGACATATGACAAGGTTTAATAGTTGAGACTACAAATCCTTGGATGAAAGTTCATATATTTTTATTCTCGTTCCCCCTTTTTGGATAAAGTTTTGCTTATTATACATTTACTAAAGTTACTTGACCACTAATTAAATTTAGGTGAATAAAAAGAAATTGTCATGTATATAGATTATGGATTTGGCACCGATTCTGATATTAGCGTGTGTACAGATATTGCCACATGAGTTAACCAAGACCTTATTGATCAAATTTGTTCTGTCCATATGGTCTACCAGTTATATATTGATACATTTGGTTATTTCATTGATACAGACACAGCTATCCTAAGCATACCAGTTGAGAGACTGTCATAACTGTTTGATGCCATAAAACAAGTTAAAGTATCTTTAGGATATATAGGTTAATTTTATGGGAGAACTGTAGCTTCCGTTGGTCAGGTTATATCAATTTCATATATATGTCATAGGAATGTGGCTTATATTATGATTGAATCATTAGTATTGATGTTAAATCAGCCTATTCTTCGAATCTGATATTGGACTTTCAATTCAAAGTAAAGAGCAGCTTATACTCTGACTAGTAAATCTTAAATGTGTTAATTCTAACATTAAGTATCCAATTTTTCGTGTCACATTATGTTTCTAGTGATACCAGTGGAACTGGATATGGTGGATGTTCAGTAGAAAATCCTAAGAATATTGATCATGGTATGTGTCATGAATACGATGTACACCATAGTTCTACTTGGAAAGAACTTACGGCTGTTAAATGTATATGGCTTTTTTGACAGATTTTATGAGAGATAAACGCATTAATGGTTTACGGATAACCAAAACTTTGTTTCCATTGTTCATATAAGGGCAGTATGTAGCCTCATTTGCAAGATATTGCATTTGCCATTTTTGTGACACACACTTGTTCTTAGAGGTTGAATGAATACCTAGGGCAAAGAATGAAATTGCAGACTATAAAAGTCTTATCATAAATACTGATGACTGCCGTTATGCAGTACATATTTTTGAATATTTGGGTTCCCTGTTTGGATCCTCATGAAATTAATAGGTTTGTTAGTGATCATAACCATCGGTTACCTGTATTTTACTCCAGGTATTGGAATGTACATTCAATGTGTATTGATGCATTCACTCTCTATTGGCAAGGTTTAAATGGGTGGTATGTTCCCCCAGTTGGCCTATTATTGGAAGTCCTTATGTATACATGCAGCAGTGTAAGGCATATTTTACTATTATTTTACCGTTGTGGAGATCGGCGTATTACTAGCCGTTTTTACATACCAAAGGAGATATATTAATTGATCAGAAGGTATAAATGGGTGGTACGTTCCCCCAGTTTGCCTATTATTGAAAGTCCTTGTGTATACATGTACAAGGCATATAGTACTATTATTTTACCTTTGTGGAGATCGGCGTTTTACTAGCCGTTTTTATGTCCCAAAGAAGATATATTTATTGATCAGGTGTTGGGTTTACATTACCTACCTACTAACAAAGCTATTTTTTTACCTGGTAGAGGGAATACATTGGCCTTTGGTATATTGATTTACCATTTAGGGTGTTGACTATTAGAATGGAGTTTAGGGTAAAATAACTAGTATTAACTTGGTGATAGTTTTCATGTATTGGGGTCATTTTTATTGCATGTGCTATATTGTATTTTTTCATTTTATTGGTATATTATGTATTGTATTGATTACCTATGTCATAACTTGGAAGGAACCACATATCAATTTAAAATTATGTTATTAAATACATGTATGTTTTTTTTTCAGGTGTTCAGAAACGATATCGCTTTGTCTAGTCCTGTATGTGATGCATACTATAGTATAACATGTATAAGGGGAGCACTCGATTATTGGTGAAGATTCTCTAACAGATGTAGCATAGAGGGCGTAATGTTTTCCCGCTTCAAAATTATTTTCGCGGTATTTTATTGCCTTTGTAATCATTCAGCACGACATCGTCAATCTGAGCAGTCGAATTTTCTTGCTAAATTTAAATTCTGGTTAAAGTTTATTAAGCTTTTTATTTGGAGAGTTTTTGTTTGATACTGATGTTTGAATTATATATTATATGATTGTGTAGATATATATGTATAAATTGTGTTCATGTCTTATTAAATATAGAGCATCGGCGTTGTCGTGCGACTATCCACTTTAAAAAGTCTTTGGTATTTATTATACCCTTTTATGGCGTGTATATTCAGAGTATATATGTATACTTGGATATTTGGTACAAGTATTGGTTATACTTGGATATTTGGTACAAGTATTGATTATACTTGGTTATTTGGTGCAAGCATTGGTTTTATATCTACATTGATGGGTAGTTTATACCAGGAGAACTCTGTTAAATATTTGTTTGTTTTTATTGTGATTACGATTATAAACACAATGTTAACTGCTGTACCCCTAGTTTTGACATTTTTACTTATTATGTCTGTTTATTTTGTTTACGCATCACCGTCAATATAAAGGAATGGTATGCGACTGTCATACGAGTGGGAGGTTGAGCTAGCTTTAAACCCAGGTTCAGTAATTGTTATAATATAGTTCGTTTCTTTGTGTGTTTCATTTTAATGATGTGTTTCTGTTGTGTCGTAGTTCTCTTATATTTGATGCGTTTCCCTCAGTTTTAGTTCGTAATCCGGATTTTTTTTCTCTATCGATTTATGAATTTCGAACAGCGGTACACTACTGTTGCCTTTATTTATCAATCCACCATTTTCACAGAATGCCTTTTCTCGGGTTGAGAGTATGACCGCGTTGTCATCCGTTCGTTTGATGTTTTTGAGCTTTTGACTGTGCCATTTTATTAGAGACTTTCCGTTTTGAATTTTCCTCGGAGTATTTTTGTGCTTGTACTTTTTAGCGAGGAATTATCCTTTTTTATTAACAGTTTTCATTTTAGTTACTTCTAATTTTATTTCACAGCTTATAATTTAGTCTGGCTTTTTAAATCAAATACTTTTTCATTATGTCAATGAAATGTTTTGATAAAATGGCTGGAAAAGTTTTAAATATATATTCATATTCCTAGAATGTTTTTTTTTTATTTTTTGTTTTATCGGTATGTTGGAAATAACAATTCTTCCAAACTGATGGTTCAGCAATCAGAGTTTCCACAAGTCTTTTCAATCTGATAATTGTGCCTTGGGGCAATTGCAATTCATTTATAGAAACTCTTTGTTTTGAAATGTCAATAGACCCAAATAATAGGATAATTCTTTACTAAGAATATAATTTAGATTCATTTTTCATAATTTAAATACATCAAATCCTACAATTGCATTGACCGACATCACTTTACTATAATTTGATGTCTGTTTGTTTTGTTCACACATCTTTATCAATATAATAGAATTTTATGCAACGTTCATATAATGTAAAGCTAGCTATTTGAACAGGTTTAATCCACAATTTTCTACATCCAGCTGTACACATTTACCCGATCTACAATAAGGTTAAAGATGACTTTTGTTAACTTGTTGCATGAAGATAACCAAAAGTCGGAATAAAGTGCAAAAAGGCCTTTTATAGCTGACTAGGCGGTAAGGGCTTTGCTCATTGTTGAAGGCCGTACGGTGACCTATAGTTTTTTGGTCTCTTGTGGACTGTTGTCTCGTTGTAAAACGAGTTAAAATTAATTGTTTGTGAATTTGATAGTCGACACTGTAAGAGCAAATGAGGATGACAAAATTTGTAAAATATGACAGTTTGCTTCTCTATCGACATGCACTAATTGCAAACGATTATGCTCTGCAAACGACACAAGTCATTATATTTCGACAGTCATCTGGGTGTTTTTTGTATTCTCATCATTGAACAAGTTTTGTAAAAAAAAATTAGAAATAAACCCAAGATAGAAGCAGTATTACAATTAAGAAAAAAAAATTATTTGAGCAGACATTATTAGTGTAACAACCATATTATAGAACTCATTTTAATATTATTTCAAACATACATAAAGTTTTGAAAAATATTGCAGGAAATTAAACATGTTAAATAAAAGTCAACAGAACATATTGAAGATGTATGGTATATCGATCGCTACGTTTGCAGGACAAAAATTCCTCCAGATATACACGGAGTACTGCGAAGACAGCTTATTCAACATTGTTATGAAGAAACAAAACCCAAAGGCATGTGGAGACTTCAAACACGTCGACGACTGTAACGATTCTTGGTTGTTTGTAATAGACATCATGCAAGGTCTATGCTCAGCTTTGGAGTATGTTCATAAGACAGGGCTTGTCCACCGTGATTTAAAACTTGAAAATATCTTGGTGAGCTTGATATATCTAAATACAAAACTAATATAAATGAATTAAGTGCATATAATAGTGATAAAAACGACGAATTAAGATGTTTCAAGTTGATCTTCATAAGTAAGTTAATGTTTCCAGACCTTAATTTATTACCATGATTACCACTTTTGAAGGGTAAATAAATGAAACAGTAGGATACCGCTGTTCGAAATTCATCAATCGATTGAGAAAAAAAAACAAATCCGTTTTACAAACTAAAACTGAGGGAAACACATCAAATATAAGAGGATAGTTACAACATAACAGAAACACAACGCTGAAATGTAACACACCACAGAAACGAATATAATAACAAAATGATCATTTTCCTGACTTGGTACAGGATATTTTAGGAAAAAATGGTTGGTTAAATCTTTTGTGGATAGCCAAAACTCCCGCTTTTATGGCAATTTTAAATATAACATTAAAATGACAACAGAACATGACAGGACTACAACACAAATAAATTGGAGAACATATAGGACAGAGAAACACACGAATAATAGCTATCAAAAGGTACCAGATTTATAATTCAATACGCCAGACACGTCAGTTTAATAAGGCAATGCATGTCAACCTGTCAATTAAGCATGGGGAATAGACGCGTACAGCGTAGAACATATGATAGCACAGACTCAAAGATATACATGTACAATATAAAGACTTTTACAATTTACATCCCCTGAATCAAAACTTTTCATAACCTTAGTCGTTATATGAAAGGAATCAAAATAAAATTCCGTCGAAAGTCCAAGTTTAAAGCACAATAAAGTAATTTCCAAACATGACGTCATACGAATGAAAATTCCAAAGCTGAAGGTTTTTTTTTAATGCAGACTTGATATATTTGTGTATTCTTTTTGGCATTATTCGCGCATTAACTACTTTCAGCATTTCGAAAAGGCGGCTCCTTAGTTACAAAATGTCAATTTTTGATTTGACTGTAGCTGACAAAAAAAATGGAAATAAAAAATTTCAAATATTGGGATTTAGAATAAAAACTGTTATTACGGTTAGTTAAGATATAATTCATTCAAGCTACAGATAAACTAGAAATATTTTGCTTTATCTTACAGGTTTATCGCTTCAGTTTTCAAATGATCGTTTTTGTCCTATTATAATCGAAATAATATACATATATTTGGTTTATAACACATGGCCTGAACCGTGATATTTGCTAAGCCTTTCGCCAATGAGAAAACCAAAAAAAAAGCTAGTCATATAATACAAACTTATGTTATTGTTAATTTGAACTCTTCTGACGTAATGAAAATAACAGAATTACTGGTATTTGTTTTGGTATTTATAAACAATTATGTCGCAGATGAATATATGAGCAAGGAAAATAATTGATTCGTATATGTAAAAGCCCTTTTTTTCATAACAAATATGCCATAATAAATTTATTTCAAGGTAAAAAAAGGTAATAGCGTCAGACTAGCAGATTTCGGACTAAGCAAGAATGAAGAAAATATCACTGGAACAGTTGCTGGTACTCCACTGTATATGGCACCAGAAGTCATGATGGGAGACCTGTACGGATCGGAGGCCGATATTTATAGTCTTGGAATGGTTTTGTATGAGCTATGGTATTATAGACCGGTATTCACACGCCCGTTAAAATCTAATCCTTCAAAGTATGAGTTTACCTTTCACACAAGGAAAGATCTCGAAGATAAAGTATTAAAAGAATGTAGACCAGATTGCGGAATTCCCAATAAACCACCAATCGAACTCAAGGCATTAATGGAAACATGCTGGGATGCAAACAGAGAAAAACGACCAACAGCTGATGAAGTGTATAATCGCCTAACTAAAGTGCAGCTCAATTGAATTGTTCTTAAACACTATTGCCAAACTTCGTTATATTGTTCTTGTTGACTGTTGTGGTTAAGAAAGAAAAATACATTTTTTACTGGTGGCCATTATTTAGAATATCTAGATGAATCCATATAAAAGCCAAAGTACATTTAACCTAATTACATTATAGCATTTCGGGATTTTTCGTAACACCAGCATAGAATCATTTAGATATTATATTATATCTATCTAAGAATGGTTATTATCAGAACTTATTGAGCATATTTCGTTGCTAAGTGTATGCGTTAGTAAACACCTGACATTGCTTTGCATCTTTATGTTGAATTCATAATGTTTGTTCATCTTTTATAACCTTAATATTATCATACCCTATTATCAATTTATATTAGAAAAAATCTTTAATAAAACCTACATAATATATGTATAAACTGCATTTTCAATGTCATTACACTAAACCAAACGCGCAATTCGTCTTCAAAGTTAATCTAACCATGTGTCTGTAGGAATACGGATACGGTCCTATAGTTCCTAAAATCGTTCAATCCTTTAAAGATAATTTTAATATAACATGTATAAATACATTGTATTATAAAAAAGCAAAATGAGGTTATTACATTTGATGTATCATGCCTTTTTATGTTCCTTTAATTGGCCTTATGTGTTCTGGTATGTAAGTCCGTTTGTCTGCTCGTCCGTTCGTCCGTCCGTTCGTATGTTCGTTCGTTCGTCTGTCTGTCCCACTTCAGGTTAGAGTTCTTGGTCGGGGTACTTTTTAATGAAGTTAAGTTGATAACACAATCTTGCTTGCTATACTTTATTTTTACATGTTTACCTATTGTGTCTGTTAGTTTTGTTCACGTATCGTTGTCAATAAATGGAATTTGATGGGACTGTCATACAAGTAAGAGGTTAAGCTAGCTGTATTACCAGGTTCAATCCACTATTTTCTACATAAGAAAATGCCTGTGCCAATTCAGGAATATGATCGTTGTTATCTGTTCGTTTGATGTGATTGAGCTTTTAATTTTGCCATTTGTTATTTTCCTTGGAGTTCAGTATTTTTGTGATTTTACTTTTTCCATTGGATATTAGATGCATACTGAATAATTGTTTAGTCTTAAATTCTTGAATAGTTGTTATTTTGGGTTTGAAACATCTGTCAGTAAATACTAGTCCTCTCAAATCAATATTTAGCTTCTATTTTGTGTGTTGCGGAGGTGTATAAGTACCCTGCCACGTCCGGTCAGTGTTTTCCTTTCTTTGTTAATTGTCTCTGCTTTGTATCGATATTGTGATCTAATCCCTTGTCAACTTATTCTTTTAACTTTTTTGTACAAAAATCAAGCCGTTAGCATGGTAAGTTTTTTTAACATTTGTTATTTCGGCACCTTTTACAACTGACTATGCAGTATGGGTTTTGCTCATTGCTGAAGGCCTTACGGTGACCTATCCTTTTAATATTTCATGTATTTGTGTCCCTTGTGGAGAATTTTCTCATTGGCAGTCATACCAATTCGTCTTATTTCTATACATGTTGGATCATATAATGTTCACATGTTCACATTAGTTGTCAAATATCAACGTACTTACGTTTTATGCATATAACCATGACTTCGAATTTAATAAAAAATAAATAATCTACTGTCTATTTAAACGTTTAAACCTTTAAACCCGCTTTATTTTGTTGCACCTGTCTTAAGCTAGGAATCTGATGTTCAGTGGTTGTCGTTTTTAATCGGATTTTTGTGACAAAAATGTCGGTTATGGATTTGGGGATGTATGGCGGGTGGCCGGGCGGGCGGGCGGCAATCAAATGTTGTCCGTGCATTTACTCATGAACCGTTCAACCAAAGCTTTTAAAATTTTGTACAATATTGGCGATTTTTACTTTTACCGTTCAGGAGTTATGGTTCTTGAAAGATTGAAAAATGGAGTTTCCAGTCGTGTCCGTGCATTTACGCATGAACTGTTCTACTAAAGCTTCCCAAATTTTAATATATTGTTACTGATGACAAAATGGAGGTCAAGTTCAATAATGACGATTTTGACTTTTACCGTTCAGGAGTTATGGTTCTTGAAAGATTGAAAAATGGTGTTTCCAGTCGTGTCCGTGCATTTTCTCATAAACCATTCTACCAAAGCTTTTGAAATTTTTATATGTTGTTACTGATGACAAAATAAAGGTCAAGTTCAATAATGACGATTTTGACATTTACCGTTCAGGAGTTATGGTTCTTGAAAGATCGTAAAATGGCGTTTCCATTCACGTTGTTTCATTTAATAATGAACCATTCAATCTAAGCTTTTCAAATTTTAATATGTTGATACTGACTACAAAATGGAGGTCAAATTTGATATTGACGATTTTCACTTTCAGCATTCATCAGTTATGGTTCTTGTGATATTGCCAGGACACAAATAAATGTTAATAAATCCGGTTTGCTGTCGTTGTGACAGCCTCTTGTTGGATATGGTTCATAAGTATTTCGTGTTTCTCGTTTTTTTTTGTGATTTAATATAAACAAGAATATTTGTTATGATTGTCAATGCGACAAATCTCTACAAGAGACCAAATGGTACAGAATTTAACAACTTTAGGTCATTGTTCGGTCTTTAACAATGAACGAATCCCATACTGCATAGTCAGCTATAAAAGGGCCCGAAATAACGATTTTTAACCATTCAAACTAAAAACTAACGGCCTAGTTAATGTACAAATAATGCACAAACAACAAATATGTAAAACATAAACAAACGACAACCACTGAATTATAGGCTCCTGGCTTAGGTTAGTCACATACATTCAGAATGTAGCGGAGTTAAATCTGTTAGCGGAATGTTAACCCTCTCCATCATCTGGGACAGTGGTGTAAAAGTACAACATAACAACGAACTATAAAAATCAGTTTAAACTCATCAGAGGGATAAAATACAAATACTACAACATAATTGGACGTGGCCGGGTACTTGTACATCCCAACAGCAACAAAAACACTAAGTACAGCCCTGTGAGTACATTCAGTTAATGACAGCAAGTTTAAGGGCATACGATACAGTTTTGAACCTGTATTTACAAGTTGATGAAAATTTGCATACAGGCTATTTTTTACCTCATTAAATAAAATTTTAATAAAAAATATACCTTCATGTGCTACTTTTTTGAGTAAAATGAGGTCGAAATTTTGTATATTTGCTCAAAAATCAGATTTGTGTCCGTATTTTCTTTTTCGAAAGAAAGACATAACTTTTTTGTTTTATAAGATAAACACAAAATGTTTTTTGTTAAATAATCGGTAATTTCTGTTTTTTATAAGTATCATTATAAATTATGCAATTTTTATTCCAAAATAACTCTATATTTATCAAATGTTCATGAATAAAGTAAAAAACGTCATTTTTGCTGCATGTTTATCAAAATTAAAAAAATTGCGCTATTTACAGTTTTATAAAATTTGGGTCACATAATCTCCTTGCAAAATGAAACAAATTGCTGTTTTAAAAAATAGGGGTCCATGCACTCGTTTTCAAATTAAATCAGTTTGAATGATAAAAATCAGTCGAAAAATGCATCTTTTCCCGATATATCAGAGTTTGACGTCGCGAAAATAACATTTTACGTTAGCAACGTCATTACCTTCCCTTTAACTGTATCGTATTAGTGCGGTGACAGAAGTGTAAAAAGTCGTCTAGATCGCGAGTTTAATCTCCCCAAATAACGCACGGCTAAAAATGGTCTTAACTTAAAGACAAATATTTCTTCTTTAGTTTTTGCCCTGTCGTCAGAATTTCGTACGGTCACATTTTCTAAAAAGTCGTTTTAATGACTAGTAGTATATTGGAGAGTTTCATACCCCCTTTTACAAAATGAAAAATTGTGTACGTTTGCTTACATTTAATTGAAATAGTTTTTCCTGAAGCCATTTTTATATGTCAAAATATTCTATTTAGTATTTTATTTTCTTCTAATCTATAAAATTTGCGAAGTTTGAACTGTTTAAAAATTGAGGTAATTTAATTGCAAATTCAGACACAAACTTTAGTTTCTTCTTCATATTAGTAATAAAAATTATCCCATAATATTTTAAGCATATAGTATTTCATAAAACTACTAAGTGATAAAAATTTTGGAACTAAAATATGAAAAAAAACATAAGAAATCAATGGAAAAAGAATGGACTAAAAACTTCAATTTCAACACGGAACTCAATCACTTGCCTTCCGTCACATTTTGTGTATTAGTCAACAATTTTCTCTCAACTGATATATGAAATTACTACCTTTTTCGCTATTATATACACATATTTTCAATTAAAGTGCACGTTGTCAAGTCTGTTGTCAAGTCATTAAAGATTGTTGTCAAGTCATTAAAGACTGTTGTCAAGTCATTAAAGACTGTTGTCAAGTCATTAAAGATTGCATATTTTGGCGTTAATATTGAGTCACTGATAAGGTCTTTGCATCGGAACTAAACACATTTATTCTAAAAACAGTTGTTGGCATGACACGGGTTATGTTCTTCTCATATATGTTATGATGGTATGATACTAAACCCCTAACGGGAAGGATTGTGCCTGATGTTCATATGATGAAATCATAATCTTTCAGTCAGTTTAGTTGAAGTCTGGAGCTGGCATGTCAGTTAACTGCTAGTAGTCTGTTGTTATTTATGTATTATTGTCATTTTGTTTATTTTCTTTGGTTACATCTTCTGACATCAGACTCGGATTTCTCTTGAACTGAATTTTAATGTGCGTATCGTTATGCGTTTACTTTACTACATTGGTTAGAGGTATAGGGGGAGGGTTGAGATCTCACAAACATGTTTAACCCCGCCGCATTTTTGCGCCTGTCCCAAGTCAGGAGCCTCTGGCCTTTGTTAGTCTTGTATTATTTTAATTTTAGTTTCTTGTGTACAATTTGGAAATTAGTATGGCGTTCATTATCGCTGGACTAGTATATATTTGATTAGGGGCCAGCTGAAGGACGCCTCCGGGTGCGGGAATTTCTCGCTACATTGAAGACCTGTTGGTGACCCTCTGCTGTTGTTTTTTATTTGGGCGGGTTGTTGTCTCTTTGACACATTCCCCATTTCCATTCTCAATTTTACGTATATGCCAAATGCTTTGTTTGTATATGTTTATATTCTATGTTTTTTGTTATAAAACATCAAATATACTTTGTCAGAAAAGTCTTATTGTAAAATCAAAATAAGTTACGGATAGTTTCAGTAAATATTCCGTGATATGTCAAGTCCGTTGCAAAAATATAAAACAACACGTTTAATAATTTATTGCGTCCGAAGCGCTTTTTTGGATTTACCTTCATCAGGAACGCTCAAAGCCAAACATTTGCAATCCGAAGATGTATAAGTACCGAAAATCGTTGAAGAGCTATATGTTAAAAATACCTAAAATAAATAGCCAAATTCATCTAAAGCCAACTTTTCCTGAGGGAGTTGAAACCTTAGTTTCATAATAATTTCAAAATTTATAAACGGACAATTTTAGTAAAGTTTAATAATGTCAGTACCGAAGCACTGACTACTGAGCTGATGATACCCTCGGGGACTGATAGTTCACCAGCAGAGGTATCGACCCAGTGATGTAAAAATATAAAACAACACGTTTAATAATTTATTGCGTCCGAAGCGCTTTTCTGGATTTACCTTCATCAGGAACGCTCAAAGCCAAAAATTTGCAATCCGAAGATGTATATGTACCGAAAATCGTTGAAGAGCTATATGTTAAAAATACCTAAAATAAATAGCCAAATTCATCTAAAGCCAACTTTGCCTGAGGGAGTTCAAACCTTAGTTTCATAATAATTTCAAAATTTATTAACGGACAATTTTAGAAAAGTTTGTTTAATAATGTCAGTACCGAAGCACTGACTACTGAGCTGATGATACCCTCGGGGACTGATAGTCCACCAGCAGAGGTATCGACCCAGTGATGTAAAAATATAAAACAACACGTTTAATAATTTATTGCAACTTGCTCCAATAAGTCCAAAGAAAAGACAAAAGTCGTTCAACTTTATGCAGTGCTTAATATGCAAAAAAAACAAACTCGACTGGAATTTTGAGTCAATTTACCCATATAGGGAAGTCGATTTTTGTATCTGCATCGAATAAAAAATTGGATGAGGTGAACATCAAGATGTTTCATGCACAGGCACTTATTTCTGTCAATATGGGTTTACTATCCATACCCGTACGAAAAATCACCTGTGATTTCATGCGATAGCTGTTAATTCGAAGAACTCCGTGCAGGCAGTTTATCATCGTTCATGCTACAAACGTTACACAAGTTAACATATTTGTGACCCCTTTTAGAGCGAGGAAGCTTCTTATCTGATATTTAATGACGACATACAATTATCGGACTGTTGTCCCTCAGTTTCGAGTATTTGTATGCGTTCTAGAATGCATTCGTTCAACTGGAGCGCTTGTATAGTTTGTTGCAACAAAACATTTTAGAAATATCAAAAAATACTCAAGTTTGAATCAGATGAGCGTATGAAGAATGTTTTATCCGTGTCAGATAAAGTTAAAATTGAAATAGATTTTCCGTCCATCTTTTAAACTTCAAGCACTCTGTCATTTTGGTTGCATTACAAATCATTTGCTAAAAACGAAAAAAGAGCCAAAAAAATCCAAACCCGTGGAAGCAGATATCTCAGATCACGATACTGCTTTTACTAATTTTATTTTGGCTATTGACAACGATTTAATGGTCATTCCTCATGACACCGTTACTTGATAAATATAGATCTTTTCTTCCGACTGACTCTAATTTAAAATATTCTACTTGTAACATGCGGTCTAAACTTATTGATTTCTATAGAAATTCAGTTGTCAAACAACTTCAACAAGTTCAAGGCAAATATAACATAATATATAGTAGCAAACTAACTATTTGAGATGCCATATCAGCTGCTAGGCAATTGAAAACTGACCTCAAAATCTCAATGTCAACGGTTATAGACACAAATGACGGACAGATATTTCATTCCGCTGCAAGTATACTTAGAAAACACATCGAAACTCTAAAGAAGAATACCCAACTTCGGATGAATTGTCTCTTCCTTCTTCAATTCAGTCAATGCCTTCGTATTTATTACAATTCGTTTCATAGTTACTTGATGAAACTGCATACAGCCAAGACTATTCTCAGGAAATGGCACCAGAGACATTGCGTAAATGCTAAGCAATTGTTAAGTCAATCGTTTGTGTGGCCAATTTTGTTTTACTCTTTTTCATTTAGGATTGGTTTTACAAATGTACCATGAGTTTGGTTCAAAACACCTTGTTAAAACATTGAATGCCAATGGATTTTATGCTTCTTAAAGTAAAGTGCGACGCTATCTAAAGTGTTGCCAACCATGAAAATGAGCGAATTCAAGATAGTGTGTACATCTCGTATATTTGTTTCCTCGGCATCTTTGCAGACACGCATATGGATGTCATCACACCTTCCTAAACCCCCTTTTAAATCTCTGTTAAATCTCGAATGAATTGATAGGGATGGTTTGAAGCTGGTATTTTTTTTAGGAACAAATGTCTTCGGACTTCCTACAAAACCTTGTCTATACTTGTACAAAAACCCTCAAAATAACGTGTTTGCTTTGAGCAGAACATTTCATGTGTCTTGTCATGTCTTGTGACGGTTGATGAAAATGAAGATGATGAAGATAATGGTTGATTTGGTATAAAGCTTGTTGCACTGGTACACCCAGGTTAGGGGAGTGTTGGCGCACCCTTAGAAAAGTTAAACCCCGCCACATTCTGTATGTGTCAGTTTCAAGTCACGAGACGGTAATGCAGTGTTTGTCGTTTGTTTCTACATACTATATTTGTTTGTTTCTTATTTATTTTGTACATTAATCGGGCCGTTAGATTTTTCGTTTGTTTTACATTACTTATTTCAGGAATTGAAGACTATGCAGTATAAATTTTACTCATTGTTGAAGCCCGTACGGGACCTATAATTGTAAGTTAATGTATGTCTCATTTGCAATCATATCACATCTTCTTTTTTATATGGAATACTTTTGAAGTTTGTGGTACGTTGCAAGGGAAAAAAAGGGGGATACAGGTACAAACCCTATAATGTAAAAGATTTTAACCAGAGTAAAACACACAACTATGGAAGCAATAATAATTGTGAAAAACCCAAAAGCAACCAGTAGTCTATAAAAAAACCTGAAGTATCCGCAAATTCAATTTTAGGTCATATTTGACTGTAGTGTTCTATTGCTTTGGTTTGATACCTCACCCAATATGATAGTTTAAAAAATATTTTTAAAGTATTGTCCTGCATGACACTTGATGTTTTCCTAAAATTGAAAGGAGTAGGTCCGGTAAGGGCCGGTTTTGGCCTCAAATTTCAGGTTCATCTAACGAAAGATTTTAGACACTTTTTAAACACTTAAGTGTCTATTTCAATTGATTTGATTAGTGTTTGTGAAAGATTTTAACTGATTTAGTCATTAAAAACGCTCCGATTCAAGCTTAAATATGAAAAATCTCTCAAATATGCCAAAAAACGTCACTTTTCAGATGGTTTTTGTCAAAAATCCTTTATACATGTTATGTATTATATTTTTCAATATTATGAATGAACACGAATGCGGCCACTTTCATTTAAGACGGAAACCGTCTAAAATTTAACTAAAATGCTAAAATTGTGAAGATTGCTGTAATTTAGCATGACTTTATGATGCTAGTACCCGATATATGTATATTGTATTGTCAAAAACAGCCCATATTTATGTAGTAGAAACATTCGTCTTTCCAATAAATAGCTTAAAGATTACAATTTCACAATTTTGAACAACTGCTATATTTTGGGGCCAAAAAGGGGTCTTACTGAACCTACATCTTTGTCAGAAGGTTAAGCTGCAGCATATATATTTGCATTCAGCTTTACCAAGCGACCATGTATAATATAGGAAAACTTTTGTTTGATAAAAATGTGTGAAAGTGTAGTGTAGGGTAAAGAGTAGAAAATTCAAAACTGTCAACCCAATTAAAAGGAGCAACAAAAGCACGTAATTTATCTAAAAAATCCAAAGAACTAATAAAACCAGAGTATCTGAAGACAACCACAGACCTTCGGCAGGAAAAGTGAGTTAAATGCACCTGCCATATGAGGGATTGAAGCTCACAACTTCAGTGTTGACAGTATTCGAACTACTCAAATAATGAGGCCCAATTCTTGCATATAGATAAGTAGTATACCTTTACCAATGGGTAAGTCATACGAAATAGCGTCAGTTGTGTGAAAATTGGCCACGAACTCAAACAAAAGCATAAACACGGATGATAGGGAAATAATAAATAGCTTAGCAGTAACATGAGTAAGAAGCTTTCTAAAGGTCCCCACAAGACCTCAACTGAATTACAGAATCCTGATTAACAGAGTTGCATGACTTTGAAAGAAAGCTACGTTACGGATGTTCGTTTTTGTTCCGATTTCGGAATACTGAAGTTTTTACTCTATGCTTTCTAACATATTGATAATAACTTGCAAAATTCCCACTTCATAGTAGGAGTTGGTTTCTCTTCGGGACTTCTCGTATCGTGGCTTCATAAATGCCATACTATTGTGAATGAAATAAGTGCGATATAATTGTACCGCATAAAGGTTGTATTAATTTGCTGTTTTGCAATAAAAATAATAATTCGATGAACAATTTTATCGTTTTAAAATATTTTAAAATTTAACCTGTATGTTTTTATGTTATATTCTAAATTGAAAGGCTATCGGGAATATTTAGGAGATGATGAATCACCAAAACTACTCTATTTGTTATATTTATCGTTCTTATATATAGTTTTTATACTTGTATTTGGATATTGAAAGTAATCATTTATTAAATCAGTTCGTCGAGCAGACTCAGGGAAAGGTTTGAGATATGAATAATTTAAATTAAAGAGATAACGGGTGTATATTATCAACATCTACAATATATTTAAATATGTAAATAACAGCGTCTGTCAAAGATCTATTGTCATCCTTAAAATTACCAGACACGTCTGACATAATGGATGAGCAAACTCTCAATCACAATGACCCATATCAAGAAAACTTAAAAAAACACTCTTTTTTTTACTTTAAAAAATGAACTTTCTATAAAATGAGCACGTGTACACCGTGTGAAATTTCATTTTGATCATTTTCCTGCATAAATGCAGTGAAATAATTATAATCTAAAATGGTGATACTAGACCAACAACATTTCACACTTCAGGTAGATTTTTTACACATGTAGGATTAAATCAAAGTAAATTTATTAAGATTGCCCATTGTGAGTGAATGGACGTGATTTAATCAATAAAAGCAGTTAAAAAGTGTATGAATCTGATTCCATTCTTGTGTGATTCTGTACATAATTTTTCATCTTTTTTTTTAAAGACTGACAGAATACGTATATTCAAAACAATTTCTAAGAAGACAAGCTGATTGTTCATTGATTTATTAATCGGTGCTTTCTAAACGCCCAGTGGCAAATATTTCGATTCATATTCATTCTGAGCCTTTCCCCTTGCAAAACAAATCGTAAATAGGAAGTTAATTTACTGTGTTTCCGAAAGCGCACACATGTTTCAATTCAGCACTATTTGGCTGTTTGCCAAATAATACGCCATTCTGTTCATTCGAGTTTTTATGCGAGGAATGTATGTATTTGACACTTATAGAGAGGATATCAAATGAACCATCCATAAATTACATAGGATCTGCAAGGTTTGTTAAAGGAAGGTAAATAAGGGTAGGGTGAATAAGGATAGAAAATTCTCCTTCTTGCAACACCCACCCTCTTGAATTGTTGTAATCGTTTTCTTGTCATCAAACATCTGACTAGACACGGAGCCTCGGACACAATTTTAATCTAGATACGGGCAGTTCATGCCGACGCAGCTTTTTGTGGACAATGGAAATGCTATAAGATTTACTCGCAGAAGTTTCCTAGAATAACAATGTAATGTTTAATTTACTGCCTTTAATTGTCCAGATTTGAATTTGAATTTCCATAGAATTTTGTAGTTCTATGTAAACTAAAACACCACATGTCGGTTTCCGTTCGTTAATTGGCGTCATAAACTTAGAACTACGTGTAAAAAAGGAGCATAGAGTGTTAAACCAGAATAAAGAGTGTAACACGTAAACATTGAACTTTAAATTGTCGCTTAAATGTCAGGTATATGAAGGACACTTAATTAGGCGCTTAAAACTGTTCAAGTCAGTTAATGCAATAGAGATATCTGAAAAGTATAACCGGACTGTAGAGCTTTGTGCGAGTTTGATATTAAATAATTTCAAATAAAAAAAATAAGGAAATTCTTCGAAGCTGTCTATGTGAAGGCAAATTTGTCACTCTCCCATAAAATAAACACACTATTATAATGACGTAACTGAACGCAGCATTCTTAACTAGTGACATGCTTTAACTATTTACAATAACGTATCTTTAATTTAATAGGTGTTGATGAAGTAAAATGATGATATCAATTATATATCAAAAAAAGGCTTGTAACACATTTTATCAACGTGAGTTTATGTTTCCTTGTTTTGATGAACTTCGATTTCACAATATGCATTTTACCGTAATATCCTTACGTCATCGTTCAATGACGTCGGGAAGCTCATTCATTAAAAAAATACATGACGTGGGAGTCACTACAAATTGCTCAGACTCTGAATTGACCAGTTTTTGTGCTCGACCAGTAAAATCGAGCACACATTTTACTCGACTAGTCTCGACATTGTCTCGACTGTACTTACAAAAAATGTAACTGTACTTAAATGTACTCGACTAAGTCTCGACTTTACTTAATTAGTTTGAGTCAGTACTTGATGATCTTTCTGTAGTCTGAAATGGTCTTGACCAAGGCTCGACCTGTCTTGACTAGTCTCGACCTGTCTCGACTAGTCTCGACTCAGTCTCAACCAGTCTCGACCTGTCTCGAATAGTCTTGACCTTAAAATTTAGTTTTGACTGATGTAAATCAGCCCATCTAAATAAATTAAATATTGATCTTACAAAATTCAAGCTTATTAGTAGTTTAATGTATTGCTGTGAAATGAAAGAATTTAATTTTACAATATGTAAATAACTTTTTCAAATCAACTTGGATTTTATTCAAACTATGTAGCTACCTTGGTGATGTATTAATCTTACTAAATCCCAGGTTGTTATGAAGTTGGGTGTATTGCAATTGCTCTCAAATTTAAGAATAAATTAAATCTAGGTAAAAAAAAAGCTAGGATTTGCAGTTTTGACAAAATAGAGACAGTACACTTTAATTTTTTTCATAACTTTTTCAAATAAACTCTACAACTATCTTTGCAATATATTGATCTTACTAAATCATTGGTTGTTATTTAGTTAGGTGTACTTCTGTCAAATTTAAGAATTTAATTAATCTACATGTAGGTCCAATATTAGAAATATATATTTCCTCATATAAAAATGATATTAAATTTTTGTTTTAACAAAAAAAACAGGTGTCTTTTTTAAGATTTCATATTTTTTTTCAAATCAGCTAAAACAAAAAAACACCTTTTTTTGTTAAAATCATGAACTTTCATGACAATCCTTGATAACCTTTTAAAAAAAGAAATGTGTTCCAAAGTTACAGTAAAAATTTAATCTAATCAAATCTTAAAATATTTTTTTGTCAAATTTAATAACATGGCACCATACATGATTTAATTACATCAGTACACGTGAGTTTTACAGGTAAAAAGAAAGCCCTACTTTTCTTAAACTCGTGTATTAGTTATATAGTGAATTAAAAAAACCTTGCGACTTAGATTTAACAGGAAGTTGCAACTTTGAATAAATGTTATTTAGAATTTAAAACTCTCTGGTAGATGTGATCTTTTCAATAAGTTTGCCCCAAGCAGATGGTATTGTTTTATAAATCACCACAAATTAGAGGAACTATTTTAATAATTTCTTTAATGTTTCATCCCTTTTTGATATATTTATACAATATATATCAAAAGGAAAAAAAATTAAAGGAATTATATAACTATTTTATATATACTTTTTCCCAAATTATGAGGAAAGATATATTTCTAATATCATAACTTTTTGACGTAGATTAATTAAATTCTTAAATTTGACAGAAATACACCAAACTAAATAACAACCTACGATTCAGTAAAATCAATATATTGAAAGATAGTAGTAGAGTTTGATAAAAATCTAAGTTGATTGAAAAAGTTATGGAAAAAAATAAAGTGTACTATCTCTATTTTGTCAAAACTGCAAATCCTAGCTTTCTTTACCTAGATTAAATTAATTCTTAAATTTGACAGCAATACACCAATTTTCATAACAACCTTGGATTTAGTAAGATTAATACATCACCAAGGTAGCTATTTAGTTTGAATAAAATCCAAGTTGATTTTAAAAAGTTATTAAAAAACTTAAAGTATACTATCTCTATTTTGTTCGAACTGCAAATTCTAGCTTTTTTGACCTACATTAATTTAGTTCTTAAATTTAACAGCAATACAACAAAAAACAAAATAACCTGGGATTCAGTAAGCTTAATATATATCTAAGATAGTTCTTAAATTTGACAGAAATACACCAAACTAAATAACAACCAATGATTTAGTAAGATCAATATATTTCAAAGATAGTTGTAGAGTTTATTTGAAAAAGTTATGAAAAAAATTAAAGTGTACTCTCTCTATTTTGTCAAAACTTCAAATCCTAGCTTTTTTTACCTAGATTAAATTTATTCTTAAATTTGACAGCAATACACCAAACTTCATAACAACCTGGGATTTAGTAAGATTAATACATCACCAAGGTAGCTACATAGTTTGAATAAAATCCAAGTTGATTTGAAAAAGTTATTAAAAAACTTAAAGTGTACTATCTCTATTTTGTTCGAACTGCAAATTCTAGCTTTTTTTACCTAGATTAATTTAATTCTTACATTTAAAAGCAATACAACAAAAAACAAAATAACCTGGGATTCAGTAAGCTTAATATATATCTAAGATAACTGCATAGTTTGATGAAAATCCAAGTTGATTTGAAAAAAGTTATTAAAAAAATTAAAGTGTACTATCTCTATTTTGTCCGAAATTGCAAATCCTATTTTTTTTTACCAAGATTACTTTCATTCTTAAATTTTACAGCAATACAACCAAATACTAAATGAAATGGGATTCAGTAAGCTTGATATATATCTAAGATAGTTGCATAGTTTGATGAAAATCAAAGTTGATTTGAAAAAGTTATAAAAAAAATTAAAGATGCCTATCTGAATTTTTATATAAAAATTTTTATTTTTACATATTGTAAAATTAAATTCTTTCATTTCACAGCAATAAATCAAACTACCTAATAAGCTTGAATTTTGTAAGATCAATATTTAATTTAGTTAGATGGGCTGATTTACACCAGTCAAAACTAAATTTGAAGGTCAAGAATAGTCGAGACAGGTCGAGACTAGTCAAGATAGGTCGAGACAGGTCGAGCCTTGGTCAAGACCATTTCAGACTTCTAAAAGACCACCAAGTACTGAATCAGACTAATTAAGTAAAATCGAGACCTAGTCGAGTACACTTAAGTACAGTTAAGCACAGTCGAGACAATGTCGAGACTAGTCGAGTAAAATGTGTGCTCGATTTTACTGGTCGAGCACAAAAACTGGTCAATTCAGACTCTGAGCAGTTTGTAGTGAGTACGATCGGTACAGCTCAAACATGATAAATTCATATTTTACCACAGATGTTGACTCAAGGTGTTTGAAGAACGTCATAATAGAATATAAATTGGAAAAAGCAAAATACACAATACTAAGAAGAAATCAAAAAATTTGTCGGTTTTTTTCAACTTTGGTCTTCGTTTCACTTTTTATTTTATTTTTATTCGAGCATCACTGATGCGCTATTGGTGTATAAAATTGTAATCCCGCTATCCATACTGAGGATAATTAGTAAACATATGAGCTATGTTCCCTGTCTTAATACCAGCAGTATAGATTAAAAATTGGAAAAGTGGAACGGCAACCTGAATCTCGCCTGCGATTGCTGCTGTGTGTGTTAAAGTGTTATTTCCTATTTTCCATTTTTGACGATAAACTTCTATCATATCAATCCATGACGGTTAACAAATGTATCGTGTCAAAACAAAAGTATAATCACAAACTGTCTATAAAAGTTAACTGTAAAAAAGTCCCTCTTTTAAAAAATACTGAATATTTTCCTATTGAAAATGTTACCTCGACTAAGCCAGAAGGTAAATTACAAAAAAAAAAGACGAAGTGTATTTATCAGTAAAATAAGAATATACAATAGTAACTTTTTTTAAAGTTTGCTCTGAAAACTGTCTGTTGGTCATAAACAATCTTCTGTCCAAATGTCATTATGCTCCATGCAAGTTTGACAAAGTCTTTGATGACTGGAAAACTTAACATTAAGACTGAATCTGAATGCTAACCTTAAAAAAACCTAAAAAACAATCTAGAATGGAAACTAGAAATATAATGATATTGACATCATCCCGATTAAAGGGCAGCCGAATGCCACTATTGGGTTTTCAACACAACGAAAAAAAATAGCATTCAGAGAAGGACGTGAGCTGGATACTAATAATAAATGTGTACTAGTTCAGTAAAATTGGAAGTCACACTAAACTCCAAAATATATGAAAAAATAAAATACAGAAACTATTAATTAAATAGTGGGCTTTAACACGAGCAAGAGTAATTAATAGTTATAATAAAATATCCGAATGATTGAAATATCTTAGATATAAAGTCTCTAATGTATGGCCATAAAGATCTAAAATTAGCACTATGGCACTTTTTTTTTGAAAATATGTTAAGGCTTTTAAACACTAAATGTTACATTTCCTGATTTCAAATTTCATAAGCGGAGCGCAACTTTGCGACAACATCGCATTTGTTAAACATATCTATATTTACAAAAAATGTGAATACATGTTTGATTATCTCTTTACTCCGGTCATGGGAGGATAATGATAACAAGATTACCATTAAAATATGTAAAAAAAAAATGGAAAAAACTGATTTACATTTATACTCGACACGAAGACGAAGTGAAAGTATTGTATTAGTTGATAAACTAAACGTCAATTAAGAAACACATTTCGGTAAAATCAGGTGTTGTCTTCTAGATACTTGTGAAATGAAATGAACAAAGGTTTAAACGAATGTTCATCATTCAGAAACTCTATATACTCATGAAGAACAAATATGTAATTTTAATGTTCAAATATGACTCAGTGTATTGTTTTATAAAACAATAGGTTACCAGATTGCTACTGCACATGTCCGTAATCTTTTCAGACATTGAACAATGATTGTTTATTGCATGTCTGTATTACATGAACATAATGGTCATAGTTATCTTTTTAGTATGCACTGACTATCGGATATTTTTAAGATCTTTTAACATTGAATTTTTATTTTATAAGTACATTTTGTATATCCAACATGCAGCTTGAATAACAATAAGTAGACTGCATTCCATCAGCCTTAGTACGTGTTTGCACTTAGTAATATTTGTAAAACAAAACCAAATACCATTTAAATTTTTAATTATTATTTCCATACGACTTACTAGAATTATAGTCATCACAAAACATTCGATATAAAACAGTGCAAACGACGTGGAAATACACATTCTACAATGTAATCATCTTAATCAATGGGAACAAATTAGACAAAATATGCATCACAATTTGCTTGAAAGATGTCATTCCATCAAAATACTTATAATATGTATTATACTAAGTGAAAACATGGAACATGAAAGTTTGGTTACTACATGAGAATGATGCCAATATAGATTTGTTCTTCGGTGACATATAAAAGGTCACATCTACGGAAAATTATAGATGTTATAAAGGAATTCGTTTTCCCCAGTCATAAATTCTGAAATGCGGGGTTAATGTTCTTGCACATTTTCGAAATGTATATGCTATGTAGACCATTAAAGTTATGGTGGGTTGATTCTTAAGATAATTTATCGCATGTTCGTACATCTTTCTTTTTTTACTCCCGATGGTTAAACGAGATGGGTCCTTTTCTATTTTTCTCTAAAACTTAGAGTTTTGTAAGTGTATGATGTAGCCATATATCGATTTGAATATTACAAAATGGTGAAGTTGAAATCATCCTTTCGTACATTTTACGGACGCCATCACGAGTTGGTTGACCGTTATGGAATAACCGTTTCACAAATGATATCGGATATGTTCCTTACGTCATACCTACACCCCTCTTCCCTTTCATGAATGTTACCTATCGAATAAGACTATTTACCGGATTTGTTATCACATAAACATCACGACGGGTGCAACATATGGAGCAGGATCTGCTTACCCTTCCGGGGCACTGAGATCAACCCTATATTTTAGTGGGGTTCGTGTTGCTTATTCTTTAGTTTTCTATGTTGTGTCATGAGTACTATTGTTTGTCTGTTTGTCTTTTTTCATTTCTAGCCATGGCGTTGTCAGTTTATTTTCGATTTATGAGTTTGACTGTTGCTATGGTATCTTTCGTCCCTCTTTTATACCAACACAATGAATAATCATTAAACAATATTTTTATAATATATGGAACTTTTTGTATCATATACTCACTGAAGTTACAACTTTTTGACAAATTGCAAATCAAATTTGATCAAATATTCATTACATAGTGTATTTATCCAACTGATTTATAAAACCAACCAACCTTACTTGTTTAACTGTACTCAAATAATCCGTGAAATGAGCACAGAGTAGTACACAATATGACCTGTATTCTGGTCTTAGCTTTATCAACAATGATCAATTCCTGCTCATTCATCAATTACTGTGGTCTATAAATCGGTAAGAGCAAAAAACAAAAATGTCATTTTCTAAGGTTCACTGTCATGTTAGTTTTAGTTTAAATTGCCTACTTTCCTGTGATCTTTACGAAGAACGAGAATCTTACATTTCTGGCAATATCCGTTATCAGAAAAATTGCAATCCAGAGGAACAAAATCAAAACTGTAGAAGAATGAAATTCGCAGATTGAGAAAATATACACATGTTTGACAATACAAAAAAGTATCCCAACCGATTCAAAACAATTGTAATACTTTATTAAATAGTTAGTTATAGTTTAAGCAAAATTAAAGATAATTGATCCATTTTAGTATACCTTCGAATTCTGTAGATTTGTAAAATTTTGTTGATTGATGCGAAAAGTAAAAAAAAAGCGATTTCAATAACATTTTCGCCTAGATAGATGTTGGCTGCTGACTTAATAAATTTAAAATTTCACCAGGACAACACGACTGGTGTCATATGTGGAGAAGGATTCGCTTACCTTGCTAGGGTTCTTGCCTTCACCTCTTGTTTTTGTGGTTGGCTTCTTGTTGGTTAGTCTTTTCTTTTTTAAGTTGTGTGTTTTGTGTAATTTTGTTTGTCATTGGTCGTTTTTGTTTGTTTTTTGCCATACAATTGTACAAATTCGAAAAGGTTAATTCAACATTTGTTCGTTCTTTTGTACATAAATTATGCCGATAGTTTACACGTTCGAATTGTTTGACATTTGTCACTTCGATGCCTTTTATATAGCTGACTATGCTGTATGGGCTTTGATAATAGTTGGAGACCGTACGGTTACCCGTCGTTGTTTTCTGTGTCATTATGTATATTGACAAGAGTTATCTCATTGGCAATGACACCACATCTTCTTTTTATTTTTACATTTCATAAAGTCAATTTTTACCCAAGAGATTGAAACCTCAATACTTTCGAAATCTTTCCAAGTGTTCTACAAGTACAAGGTTATGCCTTGTGAAATTGTTTATAGTATTGATTGCGTATTGAATGATAATGTAGTGTGGGGAAAAAGATGTATTTTGTCTTTTGTCTTTTATCACTACACATTATTCATCTATTATGTACTAGTACTCATTTGTCAGTAGTTACCAATTAACATAGTTATAATCACCCGTGCTTGTACTGGAAAGTTAGTAAAATTACATTTAACACCAATCTTATAAAACTAATAAATCCTTAAACGCATACTCATCTTACAGTACAATAATATAGTGTTATTAACTGGCTAATTATGTGTTTGCCTTGTTATAGATTCGAGTTTAGCAGTATCGGACCCGAAATTCGTAGAGGTTTTTCTGCCGTATTGGCCTGGTCCGAATACCAATATCAACTCCAGAATTATATCGCCAGGACAATGTCACAGTATTGCACATGCAGATTTATATGTATTAGGGCTCATTTGCTCATATCATTTGATAATATACTAGTCAACAAAATAAACGATTCACAACTTTTTTTTTCAAATTAAAGATGAAGTTTTCCGTTTATAGGAACAATATTGAAGGTAGTCATACTTAATGACCATGGAAATATTTTTGCTTTCATGACGTCATTTGGCGAAATTTAACTTTTTTGACAAAATTTACATAAAACGATAATTTAAAAAAAAAGATGTTCCAACTAATGATGCCAACCTCTCATTTAAAGATAAAGACAATGTTTGCCATTAAGTCTTTTTTTTTAAACCTACAGTTTCTTCGTTTATTTGTAAAGCAAAGTTCGGCCCCCAAAAATCGTTAAAATGTATACATTATCAATTGATTTATCATAGACAGTATGTGTAAAGTGAATTTAAAAAAAAAACGGTAACAATCTTAAAACCTTTCCGAAAGGTTCCACATTTACAGTGTGTTGTTTCAATATCTTAAGCATTGATTTGAGACGAAGATGTTTTTCCCCAAATTTTTTGAGATTTGAAAAACACTTTTTATACCAAAAATAAAAAAAACACAAAAATGTCCACCCATTAGTTATATCATTAGTTATATCATGAACTTAACTTGATTAACATATTGGATAATTTAAAAAAAAATGAAAAATTCATTTAGTACTAAGAAAATTGTGTGTCGATTTTTTATCAAACTTTCCGCAAAAATAATTTGCACCCTATGATCGTTTACAAAGAATTTAATAACTTTTCGACAGGTATTGATTTTCATTATCATATGTGCATACATTGCAAATGAAAGCTTTTTAAAAGTGTTTCTCATTTTTTTTTATATTAAATACTTTTGATAAAAAAAATTTCAAAGTCGTGTATCGTTTCTTTTGTTGACTTGTATATTATGTTTTCCTTTAGCCTTTTAAGTGTATGCAATATGATACTTGTATTATCGGTAATTTCTAGCATGATAAACTAATTTATTAGTGTCATGTAAAGTGTTTCCTTACATATCCTATATAGTATACGACGCAGAGAAAGGAAAAATGTTTGCTCCATGGTTGCCTTCCACATAATCCTCCTATACTAGCAGACAGCAACACCTTTTCCCCAAAAAAATTTTGAAAATCATTATAAATAGTACTTACTTTTTTTATCTATTTTTTTTCCGTAGATTCTTTGTGTACAGCCATTTTATCTCTAAATATTAATATTTCTTATTATATTTTCTACAACTATATTTTGGTTTTCGTCTTAATTCATTGAACTAGGTAAACCTTAGCAACATCTTTTAAAATAACAACAAAAGGCATGATGTCTTGGCAAACTAAGTTATATCTATTATCCTAATAGGTTATTTTACTTCCTCCCATCATTTTTATGTATAATCAGATAGCAATGATTAATTCCGTTTCAGTTGCCTTCGCGAAACGGTTCAAAAGTAATTAGCTTTGTGCTTCTTTGTTGGATTTTTTTCGTAACTTTTTTTCTCGCCAAGATAAATCAGAAGATCGTAATGTAATTTATGAAACTTAAACAAGTTAAAGCAGGCGGGATTTTATCCATTTACCGAATATGATTGTAATGTTCAAAGACGGGTTCTATATTCGCTTATTCCATTTAATTCTATTTATTTCTTTTAAGCGAACTTGAATAAGATTTTAATGTTCCAAATATGTTTTTTTCTATTCTGTACTTCTGAGTTACCTGAATATCTGATCTAAACAAAAACTAGCCTAGTATAAACTTTACTCCATATATTTGACGTAGTCTAAGAAATTGTTGAAAAATGGATGCAAAAGATACCAAAAAAAAAATTCAAACTCATATGTGGAAAACAAACTAACAATGAAAAGCCAAAAACAACGACTAAAAGACAAGTACAAAAATGTTCAGTGCACAAAACAAAAATATAAAACTATTGACTGAGCAACACGAACCCAATCACACCCCGGGGTTGCTCTCGAGTGCTCCAGAGGTTCAGGAAAATTCTGCTCGAGATACAAATCCGTTTTCTAATTTATATCAACTGATGAGACATCATATGAGATCCGATTGGTAGTGGACTTTATCTCACCCTAAATCATCGCCAAATTAATAAACCATTAGTCATGTAAATTTTCAAACAATGAAAGTTGTGTGTGTACCTAATGACAATCCAGAACCGTGTATCATTTAATTTTCTTATTCTTAACTGATTTTTTTCTAACTCAGTGTTATATGACATAAATGTGTAACTGTTTATACACTGTTAATACAGGTTAGAAGGAAAACATTCAAAAAATACCGAAATCCAACATGGGATTAATGCTATACGTCAGTTGTTCTTCTGATCGTTTTAAAGATAACATTTCATATTATTTGTTAATATGAGAAAAAAGATATCCGTGCACTTAAAAAGATAAAAGGTTGCAACCAGATCAAAATTTAAACCATCAAAACTAGTATCGAATATCTAACTCATCAAACTTTTATTTACCTTCTGTAGATGATTGGCTAACATTCAGATACAGTAAATCTTTCGTCCTCTGGTACAGGATGGCATTTGTAATCTGAATAAAACCATTTTAATATACAAATTTATCTTACCTCTTATACATTTCTAGGAGTATGATTAATTAAAAGCGTCCGCAAAGAACCCGTGTTTATTCCATATTAGGGTAGGCCAGGCCTATTGCAATGCACGGTTAGTAGTGAAGTTACGACTTTGGCACTGTTTGATAATTTAAATGTATTGAAAGTTCTGTATAATATTGTTATGTTAATGTTGTTGATATTAAATTGTTAATGTTGACATAGTTTTTATTTTTTGCAGACCAACGGAAGGAGTTTCTTAAAGTTGTATACTTTAATATGAAAAAGAAGATGGGGTATGATTGCAAATGAGACAACTCTTGTTTAAATTCAACAAAAAAGATAGTTGGTAAGATGATTCGTTACATAGTTTGATAGTAACCTAATACGATATGTATGTGGTGATCAGTAAATTCCATATGGGGTAAGTGTAAACAATATTTATTATGAATAATACAAGTATAATTATAAACGCTCTCACAATTAGGATTCAGAAACAAGCAACAAGTGCTCATAATAATCCGTCTCATCCCGTTTGAAATATACACAGAAGCTCATGTTTTAAGTGGTTCCCATAAAGATAACGGCCGGATGCAAGGAAAGAAGTACATGTGGCTCCCATAAAAATGGCTAGTGTTTGATTCCAAAAAACATCCTGCAAATGGACCGAATATGTTGCCAATCAAAACAATAGGCATCTTCATAAGTCAGTTTCAGAGATTTTTTGTTTGAATCTGAATGATGTGTTACACAGTACGAATTTACCCTCTTGTTTCTAAGTTGGTCATTGTGAGTTATGACACAAAGCAGCACCAACTGTTCCAATTTGTTTGAAGTTGGAAAAGTGACACTGTGGTAAAAACTGCTGTACCCCTGTTTTGACAATTTCACCTATTCCATCTGTTTTGTTCACGCATCGTTGTAAATATAATGGAACTTGATGCAAATTTCATACAAGTGAAAGGTTTAGCGCTATAAAACCGGGTTCAACAAACCATTTTCTTCATTTAAAAATGCCCGAACCAAGTCAGTAATATGACAGTTGTTGTCCATTCGTTTGATGTGTTTAATCATTTGATTAAGGACTTTTTTTAAATTTACAGAAATGTCACCTGGGATGTGTGGATGCTCAATTTGACTTTTGAATTTTTAAAACTGCCCCCGTTGAAATGGAAACAGTATTATTGTTGAAATAGAAAAAAGCACCAAATGCTTTCAAACCTAACAGATTGGTCTGTTTTCGTGCATATATCTGCATTCTTTGATTGAAATTTCCAAAATACCTGTCGTTTATTGGCAATTGGCGAACCATGGTGAAATCTGCTATTGCTTGCAATCACAATTCTAGTTATAGCACCCTTAAGGGATTTGGGGTGACATATTGTTATTCTACGTTTCTTTTCTATGGCACTGCAACGGACTTTGGATGACATAGTGTTATATACGTTTCTTTTGTTCTGACCATTTTAATATGACACCCTCATAATATGCGTTATATGATTGTAAGGACAATTAACTTACCTTGAGATAATTCCTCATCTAATTTCGGACAGGTCTTTAAATAGCACAAGCAGTCTTCAATGGTAGGTATGCAAAAACATGTATTTCGAGGTTTAACAAGGAAATAATAACCTCTCGTATAGTCACATCTACAGGAAGCATCGGTAGTACGGTTGCCATAGGTATGGATCACGTGTCCCTCCTTGTAACATGTCGACTTCAAAAATATACAGTTGGTACTAACATTTGTGTGATATATAATTGGCCACGGCTGATATCGTTCTGACGAACAAATGTCTGCATCTAACCCTCCACGAAGAACATGTTTTCTTCCTGGAACGGAATAACTTATAAGTGATGAAACATTACATTTAAAGGTATTAGTTTAAATTTGAATAGATCTAAGCATGTACTTTGTGGTGTGAGTCGAAATGTTTTTTTTTTTTCGTTTTTAGCAAAATAAATCGACTAGGTATTTGAAAAGAACTATTTTTTAAGCAGGTTTAAATTTAATATTTAATATTATACTGTCATTTCAATGTTATATTTATCATTGCCATTAAAGTGCAAGTTATGGCATGCCACAAAACCAGGTTCAACCCACCATTTTTTCCTTTAAAAATGTCCTGTACCTAGTCAGGAATATGGCCATTGTTATATTATTGTTCGTTTCTGCGTGTGTAATATTTTAACGTTGCATCGTTTGTTTTCATTTATTTTTTAGTGTAAATTCCCATTGCGATAAAACGTGTCGGTACTTGTCTATCCCAAATTCATGTATTTGGTTTTGATGTTATATGTGTTATTCTCGTGGGATTTTGTCTGATGCTTGGTCCGTTTCTGTGTGTGTTACATTATAGTGTTGTGTCGTTGTTCTCCTCTTATATTGAATGCGTTTCCCTCGGTTTTAGTTTGTTACCCCGATTTTTTTCGTCCATGGATTTATGAGTTTTGAACAGCGGTATACCACTGTTGCCTTTATTTAAAGCTAAAATTGTTGAAATATGTTGCATTTAATTATTGTTTGGTTAACTTATCGAGGAACATACTTGGTATCAATTTTATTTGGTTTATATCATAATCAGTTGTAGTATTTAGATGAATTTACCTGGCTGTAGAAAGTCTGATATAAAACAATTTTCAGAATATCCATTCATATGATCGTTTTGGAGGCAGGAATACTTCGATGGATCTAGACAAAGACTTCTGCCACGTATTTGCCACTGTGCTGTATTTGGGCATTTTAAGGGAAATGCCGCACAAATATGAAACTGAAATGTACTTTGCTATTATACTTTTAATGATATATTTTGTAAAATATTTGATTAATCATGAGTTTATACCTTTTTGATACCTTAGTACTGTTAATGTGTTTAAATCACAAGGATGTGGTATTAAATCGCAGCAAATGGGTATATTTGAAACATTCTGCGATTTGCCATCAACTGATCCAAATTCTGAATGTATCAATGGTGGGGCAGCAATGGTTAATTTATTGCCACCATTTGGGACAAACATATTTGATGATTATGCATGTGATATCACACTGTCTTACATAAAAAAATCTTCCTTCTATAATATCCAAGAGTTTACATGAATTTGATGTTTAATGAATTAATTATTGAAAGGCTGGGACGAAAACAAAAGGCAAAGTACTGGTGCTAGACGGAAAGTTGTTGGTTCTGGTAGAACGCCAAGGTTTTGAAATTGTTTTTTCTGTGAAGATGACAATAAAACGGAAATGTCCAAGTGTCTTGCCGACAGAATTGCTTCTTTAGAGACAAATGAAAATGTTTATGCTACTCAAGGCGAAAAAGGTCTTTGCAATTTCAGTAATGATACTTCCTAGCTATCCCCTTGTAACCATGAAAATGTAGATACACGAATGATTGTCCCTGATAAACAAGCAGCTGAAAATGGTTGTAAAAAGTAATTTTAAGTAGTACTGACCTATAATGTAGTAGTATTAGGAATTGCAGTACTCGCAAGATTATGTGTGGACAAATTGTGGATAGGTTTTTGAAGGAATAAAGACTTTTGATGACTTCCTGTTCATTTCATATCAAATGCATTTGGTTCTTGTGTAGCAGCTTTTCCTTTCTTTCATGCATTTATTTGGTGTGACAATGTGTCAGCATTTCACCGGAAAGTGACGGGATCAGCTTGGCAGACATTGGAAGCATTCTCAGATGTAACGGACGTTTTCGCCCGATTTTGTATGAAGACACAGACATGAACATCATGTACGAAAACATTACCGTTTGCTGTTAAGGAGGCACGATTAAAATCATTTGCAAGGCAGCAGAGGCCTTATGATGCTATCCCGCCTACCACAAAATCATCAAAATTCCGCAAAAGTTCATTAATGCTTTTGGCACATTTGAGTCATTACAAAAAATGACATCATACAAATGAAATTGCTAAAGCTGAAGACTTTCCCGTCACGTCAATCATGGAAATTCGTATACTATAACATTAAAGTGTGTGTGTTTTTAAGGTAAATGTAGTTTTATATTCTATTATTTAGCATTATTCGCATATTTACTGATTTCAGTAAGTCAGAATGATATGGTGGCTCCTTAGCTACCAAATGTAAACTTTGAATTTGACAGTAGTTTACGAGAAAAACATGAAGATTAAAACTGTGAGATGCTCTGTTTGAGAATTAAAAGAATTAAGTTCATTTTTTCTAGCGGTTATTTGCAAAATGATTCATGAAAGCTAAATATGTATAAGAATGTTTTATCTTTATCTGACGGGGAGTAAAAAGGAACATCCACACACACGGCATTCCCACCCTAAATTCAGTTTTTAATGACCGTTGTTATCCTGTAAATGAAATTATTCATGGAAGCTATTATAACGCTCAGGATAAAATTCGAATATCACGACACAGGCTATGTGTATATTTCCAACAAATCTATGGCTTCCATGGATTATTTCTTAAAAAGGAAGCTGTATCTTTTATTTCTATATCTCGGGCATATATAAGTACGTTGTCTTTAAGGCCTCACAGCTAAACTGATCACTGAAGTGCAACAATTATCAACGCCAATGCAACTCATATAGATACATACAAGTGAACTATTTGCATTGACAAGAACTGCCATATTTCTGACTAGGTACTGGGCATTGTAAGATAAAAACTGGTGGGTTAGATCCCATAGCAACAAATGCGAAGCGTTTGGTACCTTTTTAATATTGAAAAGCATCATGGATTATTCTTTTTCAGAGTGAAATGAGGATCGATGGTATAAAGAATTGTAAAATTTCAGAGAAAGATGGAAATTTGAAATTATCCATTTCATCAGTGTCTAATAATATGTTTTTAAGTGTGGGATTACATGAGTGCTAATTTAATCATAATTCTTTTATAAGACACAAGTAAAGGTATGATATATTATAAAATTGTTATAAGAAAAATATTTTCTTCAAAATTTATAACAGTAACGGATATAAACACATATATGAACAATATACAACAGGAACGATATGCAAAAGAAAATATCAGTATTATGATAAAGATCGTGAGGACTTAAACGTAATTCAATTTTCAGTTCAAAAGGGCTTCTACACTAAGTTATACATTTTGCTACTGACCCCATAGAGGTATGTAGATATCATTGGGAGTAAGGTTGAAAACCGAATCCCTTATGCAATTTCAAACCGTCTAAGTAGTGAACCGTACAACAAATTTATTGAAAATTTGATTTTTACTGCCAAATTTGCAATTGTATGCAAATAAACAAGGACAAACGACAACATTAATACATTACGTCACCATTAATTAGAAGACGTTAATTGTATGCAGTATTACATCGTTAATATATACAAAATAAAATTAGATTATGATTACCTTTAGTTTATTTTTATTTAATATCCATACATTATAACATGCTATCCACTTGATAAGTAAAGTCACAATTAAAAATCGACAGTGTAATACATGATTTTCTGCAGTATGATATGTGATTCAGACTCTTGTCATTTTGTAAGATTTTAACTCATTTTAAATGTAACGTTGTTCAAGTATACTTATTTAACCAAAGGCGACTAATAAAATTTAAAGAGTTAGTATAAATTAACATATTAAGTAATAATCTGCTATTTTAAATCAGTGTAACGTGCGTTATGTACCTTTAAACTATGTTATTAGAGCAATTGATCAAATTGTTTTATACGGTATACAATACAAAAGATATTACCCATATGTCTCCTTTTAATACTCAATTTGTAATTTTAAGTCGCCAGAAGGTTTTTGCATCTATGTGCGAAATTCGAATGTAAAGATAGAATACATTTTTCGTATTGTTAAGTGCACATTCTACCAGCACTGAAGTTTGAAACTGCAATTTACTTAAATAAAATTTTGTTCGTATAATCGTTTCTTCCACCCTTTGAAAATATATCGTATTTTTGTTTTGATACTGATAATATTTCTGTATTCAAAAGAACTTTTAATGTCGAATACTTGAGCTTGTACTTGTGCGGTAAACAGAATATTTAGTTACGAAATTAAACTTCATCTCCCAAGGAAACAGTATCGAATAAATTTTTAAAACATTCAGTCAACTGTTGTTCCCAAATACAAAGAAAATCATTTATCGATCAATCAATCTAATTATTTGTTGAATAATTCTTTGTTTAGTCATAATTTATTGGTGATTTATCTATTGATTGCCTGACATACTACACTGTGTCTAAACCACACCGGCAAAATTTGTTCGGACTCGATGGTATCTAACATCCGGCACAATGACGGAACATTAGAAGACAGAAGAAAGCTAGGTTTCTCCTTATTTTTTTATTTTTTTTATGATATCGAAGAATATATATACATATACAACTATTTTCTATTGTGAGATGCAATATTTTCTACAACCGTTCTATATTAACGGAGAAATAAGTCAAAATGCATGTCAAAATGACGAATTGAGTGAACCTTGCCTCGAAATTGTTTAATTTCTCGTTAAATTGTTCACATTGTACGGAAAGAAAGGTACGGGAAGATAGATATTGACACGGAGATTGCAAATTTAGTTATTATGAGCATCTCCATAATTGTATCTCTGTGTATGGAGCGAAAGAAATGGGTCATGTCAAAATGGAACTGGCCGGTTTCGTCAATGTATACAACCCGGTTTCGTCAAAGATTTCAAAATTAATAACCCGGTTTGGTCAAATAAAAAAAATCATAATCGCATTACATTATAATTGATTATTAAACTTCAGCGTTCAAAAGGAGTTGTGTGGGTCGTTGGAAAACAAGTTCGTTCACCGGACAACGGCTTATTATTTATATGAGTCTCAGATTCAAATAAATAATAAGCAAAAACTTGAATTCCTACTTTTATAGATGAGTTATGGGAAAATATGTTGAACATGTTTAAACTTGAAATTAAAGTTTACGGTCTTAAAAATCGAAACACACAATTGATATGTGATTTTCTCGCACAAAAGGATGGACACTTTTATAAGTAATCTAATCATTCTATGTATGTAATCTTTTCTACTATCGTTAAAAATAAATCTTCTTAAGGATAAACGTTGATAATAAGACAACTGTATATGCATGCATAATCCACATAGAAAATGAATGTAGGATTACCGTCCGTGTACATTTACGCCAAACATTTTCGTTTTAAAATGAAAAATAAATTTTCAAATTGCTCTGAAAATTTTTAATGTAGTTGGTTAGAAAAATGTAACAAAAATCTCTTCAAATCACTTTCGAAAAACCATTTTCTCTATAAGATTTGAAATTTGTTATTCTCATGAAATTACATTTTTGATTTTACGAAGATATTAAATCAAATAACAATAAGTTTGTGTTAAAAATGATTTTATTCTGTCAAAAGTTTAAATATATTTAAACATTTGCAATTGCTTGCTTTAGAAAACAAAACATATTTCAATCTCATTCTTAAAAGCAAATATTGAAAATACTGACCTTTAGTATTTTTCAATTTAGTTTACAATATTGAAAAATGAAAAATACTCTAACGTGGAGCATTTTTCAATTTTACATACAATATTGAAAAATGAAAAATGCTCTAGCGTGGAGCATTTTTCAATTTGACTTAAAATATTGAAAAATGAAAAATGCTCCAACGTGGAGCATTTTTCATTTTACTGTGCAATATTCAAATTTTAAAAATGTTCATTAACTAAATGTTTAATAATGAGAACGAACTGTAATTTGTTTCAATGTAGGCGTTTCGAATGTTTCAATTGTTGACACTTTTTATTAAATATTTTACTATTTCCGTTCTCTTCTTTCTTGTTTAAGTGTAATATATCTTGCAGATCTTTTTAAGGTGTGTGTCTGTGTGTGTGTGTGTGTGTGTGTGTTAACTATGTGTGGTATCAACAAATTCCGAACAAGAATGGTACACTGAAAAGTACGATAATGACAATAAAAAATCATTCTTTCTTTTATATTTATATACCTAGTCGTCTTTGTAGCTACATGTTCATATATATCTTTCAATCTATCAATATGTCATTTATTGTAAATATCTATCTATCTGAATTTTGATTTTGTTTGTCTTCTTTTTCTTTGAATTGTCGGGGTCGAAATCTTTAATTCAGTCCTCTCAAGTGAAAAAAGTACCTTGCTCAAATACATGTACATGTTGTAAGAATGGTATATAACTTTTAGACCATTGATGTTTGATTCAACAAATGATACTTGACGGAAGAACACACCAAGACATTTCTCAACACTTGACTACTTTAGAAATCAAGCATGCATCGGCACGAACAATAAGTCGTTTTTGTTCAGAAAACGGAATTACTAGGCGATGCAGAGTAGACGAAGGAGCATTAAACCATAGTTAAAGATAGTCCGAAGGAAGGGGACGATAAATGGCTGACCCGTGTAAAGAGAGAGCCATATCTCTTGCACGTTAAAGACACCCATGTAGATTTCGAAAAAGAGTAGGCTAATGCCGCTACAAGGCAGCACTCACACCCGCAAAGTGGAAAGGGATTTATATAACTTGCAAAACTTGTTTCCCAATCCACTATAGATAAATATGTTTAAACTTATTAAACCATATCGTGGCTGAATGTGTCAAACATGTTAGGAAAGAAGGGAAAATATAAGAATATTTGAAAGTGTCCATGTCACTTTCTGTACATGCTAAAGGAACAGGGTTCGCGGGTGGAGTGGGTGGGGATGGATGGGTGTAGATGTTATATTATTCTGATCATTGCGCTAGTATTTGTCTTCAAATTTGTATTTTTTTCTGCATTGTACAGCATTTCCTAATTTTGAATCTGTTTGATACAAACTTGTTTTCCCAAGCTTATAATCTTCACAATTCTCTGTCGCAGAGTATCAAATAAGCAGTATCTTATAAAAGAAAATATGAAATTAACTTGCATGCATGTAGGTGTGGTAAATGTATATTTCGAAGGATGAATGACTTCTTATATTTGCTTTTATCGAAACAAAATTCAGCAAAGACTATATCATAATTATGTGAATAGTATTTCAGCAAACATAAAACAGTTCCTATGAGGTTCTGTTTTATGTACATTCTATTTCCTTTTATTCAATATGATTTTACATCTTTAATATGTGAAAGCAAAACAAGTACTAGTATTATAGGACAAATATGTCGACACAAAAAAATGGGTCTCAGTCAGTAACAATATTATTTTGAAATAAAAGAAAGTAAAAAAAAAACAACCAGATCGACACTGATCGACACAAACGTATTCAAAGCCATATGCATTATGTACATGGAACATATACTAGTAAATTGTAGTTACATTTAAAACATGATGTGCGCACAGTGTCTGTTATTTTCAGGCTGGACCCACATACGGTCGGAAAATGATGACAGGCCATTTTTCAAGCAAAGGAATCAACGTGTCTGAGGTTAGAGTTGGTAAAGCATTAGCGATAGCTAATAGCAGTGACGGGTCAAGAACTTTTCATAAGGGGGGGGGACTGACTGACCTACAGGGGGAGGGAGGGCTCCAGTCATGCTTTAGTGATTCCCTATATAATCAACCAAATTTTCCCCACAAAAGGGGGGGGGGGGGCACCAACGGAAATACATAGTGTCTCAACTTCTGCAATGAAGACAGCGTATAATGCACATGGTCGACGCTTCTACAAAGAAAAGAAGTAAGAGATGATATCAAAAGTTCAATGTAGGAAAAAAAACTGGATTCTCATAGTTTTTTAACTGACACCCCCCTTTTTCTCAACTGAACTTGAGAAAAATAGATTGTAAAATATGAACATATGTAACATCGATTTTGGATAAACAAAACTCGGAGTGATTTTACAACCCCTCCCCCTCTCCCACCCCAAACTATTTGATTGAAGTTTTTCATCCTACATTCCTTCTGCTCTCGTGACTGTTACCATGATCGGTCATGGATTTTGCGTTTTATTCGGAACATAAATCATCTCTTTTGAATAGCCTTAATTTTTGTTTGCTAGTCAAAAGAAAGGTAAATAAAAGGTTAATATTTAATAGATAAATCTTTTGTCAATGTACAAGTTTTGTGTGTGTGTGTGTGTGTGTGTGTTTGTGTGTGTGTGTGTGAAAATCGTCCTCTATCGAGTCATGTCACTTTTTTCTTATATATATATATCATTATCTTGGTAGCGTTTTGTACGACTCCCAAATGGCATGACAGAGACTTGAACCCGACTAATATTTTAAAACTGTAACTTTCTTTTTCTGTACCTGCCTACTACATCCCAAGCTATTAATTTGTATATTTGTATGAATGTATTACAGTTGTGGTCCTTTTTAATTTGCAGTCAGCTATATAACTTATTTTTTCATCGTTTTATTAAAATCTTGACCGTGGTTTTTTTTCGTTTCTTTTATTGTTTCAATTTTTGGGTTTGTTCGTGCTAATTTAATTTTCTATAATAATGATGATAATAAATAAAAGTTATAATAAGTTTATTTCTTTTCGTCTATCTATTATTTGTTGAGCAACCAACAGTCAATCAATCCAGCGCTTAACTATTTGTTACAAACGTATATAATGGTCCTTTCATATTTTTTATAATTATCATTTCTCTGCAGGGAACGATGTTTTGAGAAATTGTTTCATATCATTTTGTGATACGCTTACGGAAACATGATTGTGCAGGGTTAAACTTAATGTAAATGGCAGAGAGTGGATAAACTTGGTAGTATAGCTTTCATTTCTCTCCTTTTTATGTAACAATATATAAAAGTTATTGAACTTTAACCACTGAAGGGTAAAATCAACTGTTTCATACTTTTGACTTTCCCCTGAATTATAAATCATAATAGGATCGAGAATTTGACAAAGAGACAGCAACCCGACCAAAAAGCAAAACCAGCCCAAACCCATTAGTGGGTCTTCAATAAAGCGAGAAAATCGGTAACACGGTTGGACCCTTTACACAAATGTGTACTATTCAAACTTGCTTACTTCATCATCATTTAATGTCTTGTGAAAAAAACATGTTTCTGTTGCAATCATACCATATCTTTTATTTTTATGAAATTATGAATAAAACAAACCTAGTATTCACGAAAAGAGTAAATGAATAAACGGAGAGCGCGCGGCAGCTTTATATACTTTCATATGCTATACGTATATGAATTTTTATAAATATACATGTATCAATTAGTTATGCTCGTTGTACTTGCTATAGGGGGAAACTCAGAAAAAATAAGATTGCAACGTTTCTTCGGTATTGATTATTTTTATTGATCGATAACTCAAAATGAATCTTGCAAGTAGCCCTCGAAGTGGAATATATAGAGGGGTGATGTTGAGGTTACAAAAAGTGGGTGTTGGATAAAGGATTATAAAAATTGAGGTTGTGAAATCAAGGGGACAACAAATTTGGGATCTGGAGAACAAACAAAAAAAGGAATTTAGGAAAAGGCGCACACCGAGTCACTCCGACCTCAATCACGTGAATGACATAAAATTCAATCTGTAATGTCGAAATAAGACTTTATTTTGACTTTTTGTTTGGAGGGAGAGGATGGCCGGACATTATGGTATGATCTCCCGTCTCTAACTCAAAATATGGATAATTTTATGTCAAGGGTTTTATAATTCTCCCTGAAAGCTTCAGACAAAATAATTTTGTATCTTCTGTCTTTTTCTAAAATTGAGAATGGAAATGGGGAATGTGTCAAAGAGACAACAACCCGACCATAGAACAGACAACATCAGAAGGTCACCAATAGGTCTTCAGTGCAGCAAAAAACTTCCGCACCCGGATGCGTTCTTCAGTTTGCCCCTAAAAAAACATATACATACTAGTTCAGTGATAATGGACGACATGCTAAACAATTAAAAAAAAAAACTGAAATTAAATTTAATTTAAAATAATTCAAGATTAACAAAGGCCTGAGGCTCCTGACTTGTGACAGGCGAAACAAATACTGTAGGGTTAAACATGTTTTTGAGATCTCAACCCTCCCCCTATACCTCTGGCCACTGTAGAAGAGTAAACGCATAACTATATGCACAGTAAAATTCAGTTCAAGAGAAGTCCGAGTACGATCTCAGAAGAGGTAAAAAAAAAAAAGATAAAAAAAAAAAATGACAACAATACATAAATTAGAACAGATCGACTACATTACTGGCATGCCAGCTCCAGACCTCAATTAAACTGATTGAACGATTATGTCTTCATTATAGGAATATCAGGCAACTACGTTAGGGGTTCAGTATTATACACATAAAATATTTAAGAGAAGAACATAACCCATGTCATGCCAACAAATGGTTTTTAAATAAATGTGTTTAATTTCGATGTAAAGACCCTATACGTGAATCAATATTAAAGCCAAAATATGCAAATTTTAATGACCTCATTCTGACAACAGTATTGTAACTATATCCTTTCTTAATAAGTCTGTTAGAAGGTTTTGTTATCTTCTAATGTTCCTTGTTGTCGTTTGTTGATGTCAGTCATAAGTGTTTCTCGCTCTGTATATAGATTAGACCGTTGGTTTTCCTGTTTGAATATTTTTACATTAGTCATTTTTGGGACACTTTATAGCTTACTGTTTGGTCTGAACCAAGACTCTGTGTTAAAGACCGTACTTTGACCTATAATGGTTTTTATTTTAAAAGTTGTGACTTAGAAGGCAAGCTGTCTCATTGGCACTCATACCACATCTTCTTATATCTAGAGAAACGTAAACAAGCTTCACATTTGAAGTTCATTTTCAACTGAAATGCCACCTTACGTTCATTCCAAATAATGGAAAGTCTGTCTCAAAATGAACAAAGTTATCAGCAATATCAGTCTCAAACCTATTTTGACTATACATTTACCAAATAAACCATACAATAAAAATAAAAGACCACAGGAACAATTAAACACCGAAAGTTGTCTCATAGAGACAGTCGTATCTAATTCCACCAAGCACTGACTCAAATGTCTGCTTCATTCCTGATAAGTTTTTCCAAAATAATGTATTTCAGTTAAAAACAGAAAAATTGCTGTAAAATTCAACATCAACCTCGCGGGACCGAAATTTAGCATGAGTAATTCTGATTGAGATTCAGAGATGTAGACCACAGCTTGTTATAGTTGTAAACAGAGACGATAGATGCCAAATGTTAAAGCATTATTGGTACATTGTATCTATTAGTAAATAGCTAAGTAAATAAAAAAAAAACAAATAATGAAAAAATTATAAAATTCATTTTATCTAGTTAAGGAATGGAGGGAGCATTCAATGACTTCCAAAATAAGCCGTACTTGAAGGATTATGGCATATTCATCAACCTTAATTATACAAGGAGATTGGAAAAAGAACAGCTTTCCTAGGTGTTGTTGTTATCTTTACTCCTTTTCTAGGTTGTCAACGAGGGTATTACCAAACCCGTAGCCAGTGCATGCAAGTACGAAATTTTATGTTTATATAATTTCCTGTTGCAATATTTTTTTATTTACTTAACATTTGGGAATAACTTTCTCGGCTTCAGTAGAATTTCTCTCTCGTTGAGGGCTTTTTAAGGCTCATGGTTAACGCCTAAACACAAACGTGATTTTTAGCATGATGATGCTTTGATCAACATAGATGCTGTTCAGATCTTATATTAAAAGTACATTAACTTTCGCTGGTGCGTTGTTGTTCTCTTATCTTTTCGGGGTAAGGTAATAAATGTGTATATACGGGTTCTAACATCACATTATTATATTTAAAGCATAAAAACTAAATTTCTAAAGTGTAAACAATGAATGAAAAAATAATTTGATAATCTTTTTTCCAATATCTTTGTTTGAAAAAAATTGAAAAATGTTCCACACAAAAACATTTTCATATTTGAGAAAACTTTCTAAAAATGAAAATTCAACTAATTTTCATTTTTCAATATTTCAAGACAAATTGAAAAATGCTCCACGTTGGAGCATTTTTCATTTTTCAATTTTGAAAGACAAATTGAAAAATGTTCCACGTTGGAGCATTTTTCATTTTTCAATTTTTATAGACAAATTGAAAAATGCTCCATGTTGGAGCATTTTTCATTTTTCAATTTTTTAAGGCAAATTGAAAAATGATTAAGGTAATCAATTTCAGTATTTTATTTTTAAGAAGGAGATTGCAATTTGTTTTTCTTCTAAAACAATCAAATTCAAATGTTTTAATTTATTCAAAATGTTGATAAGATAAAGTGTTTTTAACACAAACTTATCATTTCTTTTTATATTATCCTCTTGGAATCAAATAATGTAATATCATGAAAATTACAAATTTCAAATCTCATAACGAATGTGAATTTTAAGAACGACTTCAACAAATTTTTGTTACATTTATCAAACAAATTAACTTAAAAAATGTGTAGAGTATTTTGCAAAATCTATATTTCAGTTTAAAATGAAAAATGTTTGGCGTAAATATACACGGTCTGATTACAACTACCATGCATTAAAATAATTTTTTTTATCCCTTATTGTAACTATACTGCTATGTCCAAATTAGTATAATAGTCTCAGGTCATCGACAAAATTCAATAATAATTATTTTGTTAACATTACTAAAAAAAAAACGAGTCTGTACTGTCGCTTTTGTGTTATGATGATCGTACACTGACGTTGGTCAATATATTTTGACAATATATACGGACAGACGGATTCAGTTTATTTCAAAGTGGACGTAATTCGAACAACTTTTACATACCGCCGAGCGTAGCGAGTTGAACAATATTTTTTGCTTTACAAAATCGTTAAATACAGGAATCAATATAGTTTACTTTAAACATATTTTATTTCAAAAAATCATGTACTTGGCATACACATATAAATACAGTGATAACATATTACAAAAGGATTCGGAAACAAGGTTTCCCTTATATTAATCCGTCTCCCTGTAGAATAAAGATAAAGGGAAATAACTGCAAATATAAAAGTAGATTTTTTTTCATCAGATCTTTCCTATATATATATGTACCGGCGGCGGAGTGTGTTTACAGGACTTTGTCAAGACTGTCTCACCCAATTACGATCTTTGTCATGCACGAACGATGCTATTAGCCAAAACGCTTCGAATCTACCAAACATTGTTGCACTTGTTTAAACACGAGTACATTTTCCTCTTGATTGAGGTTATTGCAGCCAAATAGGAGTGTTTCTATATTGTATGGGAAGGGAATTTTTTCTATCGTACGTTTTCGGACAAGGGAGTAATTATTACACTCGAGGAGAAAATGCTTACTGCTCTCGATTCTACCACAGGTACAGTTTTTACTTTCTACAAGATTTCTCTTAAATAAATGTTCGTTCAGATTGCTACAATCCATCCGAAGTATGGCATGAAGTATTTGTCCTTTCCTGTCTCCATAAAAATAATAATTTGGCATTTTTCTTACATTTTGATTAAGGTAACCTTTAAGTGTTAACTTAGATGGACTTAGTCTGATATCGTCCGGAATAGCATTCCAGGATCGAATAACTGAGGGGAGAAAAGATTTCTGGTAAAATGCAGTTCTACACTTTATATGTTGCGTGTCATTCGTTCGTCGTGTGTCATAATTATGAATATTGAACAATTGTTGAGGGATAATGTCGCTAAAATAATCAGGGGTCTTATTGTGAAACATTTCATGAAATTTTATAATTTTGTGTTTTTTACGTCTTTCTGATAGTAACTCCCATCCTGTTTCGTCGTATAATTTATTTATGGACGATAACTTAGTACCACCAGTAACTATCCTAGCCGCTTCAAGTTGCATATTTTCTAGTTTGTCACTTAAATAGTCTGGAATGTTGTCCCAAATGATATCTGTATATTCAAATAAAGGTCGGATAAAACTTAAATATATAGTTTGTAAATACTTTCTTTTCAATTTGAATTTCAAGGCACGAAATAAATTTAATCTAGGTGTTATCTTTTCAATTATTTTATTGACATGAGAATGCCATGAACCATCCTCATGAAAAATTAAACCAAGGTGTTTATGGCTTTCTACTTCTGAAATCATATCATCATTCATATAAAGAGGTGGATGATGGGGTTTAACTGATTTCTTGGAAACTGTCATAGCTTCAGTCTTGTTTGCATTAAAATTTACCAGCCATTGGACTGACCAATTGTTGATAGTCTCTATATCAGAATTAAGTTTGCTCGCTGCTGCATATTCATCTTCAACTACTATGAAAAGGGAAGTATCATCAGCATATAGTTTTATGTTACAGTCTATGTCGTTTACAATGTCATTTATATATACTAAAAAAAGTAAGGGGCCTAATATTGATCCTTGAGGGACGCCAGCATTTACACCAAAAGTATCAGAGGATTGACCTGAAATAACAACTTTTTGTTTCCGATTTGATAAATAGCTCATAAACCACTTTATAGGTTTCCTCTTATTCCAATATTTTTAAGTTTATAAATAAGACCTTCATGCCAGACTCGATCGAAAGCACGACTTATATCAAAAAAGACAACACGAATCTCTTTTCCTGCGTCAAGAGCTTTGCCAAATAAATCTGTTATGTGTAAGAGTTGGTTAATTGTAGAATCTCCAGGCATGAAACCTGACTGGGCACTTGTTATTATTTTATATTTTGTTAAAAAGTTAAAGAAGTGCTTAAAAACACAACGTTCCACAATGATCGACAAAAGTGATATCGGTCTATAGTTTGATACCAGTTCTCTATCACCACTTTTGAAAACTGGTATAACGCTTGCTAATTTCCAGGTTTCTGGATACACAGCTTCACGTATAGATTTATTGAAAAGCTGAGCCAGGGGCCTACTTAACTCTCGAGCAGCATACTTCAGAAGCCTACCGCTAATTTCATCAGGGCCCGTCGCTTTAGTGACATCTAACAAAGACAAGTGATCAAACACTTCCTCTTCGGTTATTATAATATTGTTTAAAATTGGTATATCATCGGACATGGGGGTATTAGGAAAAGACGCTTTAGAATCATCCACGGTAGCTTGCTTACAAAAAAAGAGATTAAATGCGTTTGATTTTTCATTATCGTCTTCTATATATTCATTATTTACTAACAAAGGGGGGTAATTTGACGCTTTCGAAGGCTGTCCAGATAAATTTCTTAAAAGCTTCCACCAATTCTTAACATTGGTTTCTGGATTCTCTAATATATTTATTTGTTTGTTGAAAAAGTCAAGTTAAGCTGTTTTTATGAAATTTATGCATTGATTCCTAACATACCGAAATTGTCGCCAAGAATCAGCAGTATTTTTCTTTTTTGCCATTTTATGAAGTCTTTTTCGGCGCCGAATTAGTTTTTTTATATGACCAGTTAGCCATGGCGGGTCTTGAGATCTAAACTTGACAAATTTACAAGGTATATGTTTTGCAGCTATTTTTAATATAGTTTCTGTAATTTTTGTCGCGGCAACATTTACGTCATTATTATTAATAGTATCATCCCAATTAACTTCACTTAGATCAAATTTATATTTAGTTAGGTCTGCGTGGTCATAGTCCCAAATCTTCCTATTAAAAACTTTATTTGGTGTTTTTTTAATGTTTATTATGCCACTCACAGGACAGTGATATCTTACATTAGCTTCCAAAATATTATCACCGACTTCAGTATATAAAAGTATGTCAGGATCATTTACTAAAATTAAATCCAGTAAAGATGAACTGGTCTCGCAGAAGAATGTCGGCTGATCAATTGCTTGGTTCAGGCCGTTTTGCAAAATAATATTTGCAAGTTTTGTGTTTCGATAATTCAACAAATTTTCGTTGAAATCGCCCGTTACTACTATTTTATCAATACCCGAATTGAAAGCATTTTCTATGGACAAATTCATATTATCCCAGTATTGCGCATTAGAATCAGGGGGTCTGTAAAATACTCCAAACAGACATTTACATTTTTGTGTGTTAATTTCTATCCAGAGACACTCAAGATTTTGTATTTCAAGATCATGACGTCGTTTACTTGGTATACTATAGTTTTGGCAACCAAAGTTGGGGTCGGGGCGTGCAACCTATACGTCATCTAGATTCGCCACTTATCTTATAAAGTATACCGAATTAAAATATTGTAAGAAATGAGAAAACAAGGACACCCGGGAAATCGGATTATGTGAGTTGGATTATGTTTATTATAATAAATGCCGAATATCAAGTTCTTTTTATCGATTACTATACATTTTTTTCAAATATATATAAAAGTTATATAGCAAAAATGATAAGGCAGACAAATATACAAATAAATCGACTTGGCCGATATCCTAATACAACTTATTGACCTTTACTTACGAGTTTTTTTTTCCATTTCTTTGCGTTTTTACACGCCCGTCCCAATTTTGACAGGACGTATTATAGTATACACCCGTCCGTCCGTCCGTCCGTCCTTCCATCCGTCCGTTCCTCCATCTATCAGTCATTCGGTCCGTCCGTCTGTCCGTCTATCTATCCGTCTGTCCAGCATAAACATGTCGCACCGTAACTTCAGGACAGCTTATCTTAATAAAAAACAACAGATTATTTAAAAATGTCTATCCACATAAAGTTCATACAAATTCCAAGCGACAACAACCCAACTATAGAGCAGAAAACAGCCGCAGGCCACAATGGGTCTTCAATGAAGCGAGAAACTTCCGCATCCGGTGGCGTCCTTTAGCTGGCCCCTTAATAAATATTTATACTAGTTCAGTGATAGTGGACTTCATAGTAAACTGCGAATACATGTATATTTATTATATTTAAGGGATAATTTTAACTATGATACAAGTTCTGGCACACATCGCGCATTTACTATACAGGCTCTGTCATTGGACGAGTTAAGGTTTTTTCATCATTTTTTATTATTTGTACTTTTGTTGTACTGTTTGTGTCAGCGACAACACTGTTACTCAGTCAATTCTCGAATCACACGCTTGTAATTCCATGGTTGTCTTTGGTTGCTTTATACCATATGCGTTTTGAACATAAAATAGGCAGGTAGTTTTCTTGTTTGAATTGTTTTACATTTATAATTTAGGGCCCTGTTATAGCTTGCTTTCATGCAGTTTGTGTGTTTTTATCATTGTGTAAGGCATACGCTGACCTAAACTTGATTAATTCAACATAATTTTTGTGTCTAAAAGAAAGTTGTCTCATTGTCAATGTTTATGGGATAAGTGGTTACCGTCACTTCTTCTTAATAAGACCTAGATATAAATGACGGTCATGTTTTGCAAACCAACTTTTATTCACATTGAAAATACAAAACTGTCAGATATTGTTTTCGAAAGTTATCATGAAGTTTCAATTGAATTTGAACTGTACAAAAAATGAATTTGAACTGTAAAAATAATGTGAAAAACATGCCTATGAAAATAAATGTGCCTACCAGAAACGGGGAGAAAGTTACAAATCTCACTGCTATGTTATGGATGCTTAAGTGTGAAAACTCTCTTTAGTGCGCAAGTAACACAGTATATATAGTACCAGAAAATCTGGCAGGACTGCATGCATGATTAATTTGTGCAGAACAGTATAGACTATAGTCGGTTTGGGACTGTTCGTCAATGATTGAATGCATAAATGTATTAATAATTGATAGTAAATATTGTAAACTAAGTGTATATAATATAGTATAGTAAATTAAAATTATGGCACAATCAAAACACATCCTTTTATTTTTCATCTTTACATACTAATATTATAAACAAAGAAAATATAATAATGTTACAAAATAATTAGATACCAGTGTTTGCTATTCAGTATTTATATTCCATTTAAAATTAGTTTGAAGTTAAGTGAAATAAGGGATACGCCTTTCATTAGGAAAATGTGTATTATCATAATTAACTATGTCCAAAAGTGCCCGTTTAAAATAGATTTTAACACGCCAAGTTTACTTTACAATGAATATATATTTAAATTCTCGAAAGACAATGTTCAGATCCGTGCCAAAGTTTCTTTTCATAAATTGTTTGATAAAAAAAAAACAAAAAAACCGGGTGATATATATAGACGAAACCGGGTGATTGTGCAGTAACAACATTGACGAAACCGGTTTATTTTAATTTGGCATGACCCTTTTCTTTCGTTCCATACACAGAAATACAATTATTGAGATGTTCATAATAACTAAATTTGCAATCTCCGTGTCAATATCTATCTTCATGTACCTTTCTTTCCGTACAATGTGAACAATTTAACGAGAAATTAAACAATTTCGAGGCAAGGTTCACTCAATTCGTCATTTTGACATGCATTTTGACTTATTTCTTCGTTAATATAGAACGGTTGTAGAAAATATTGCATATCACAATAGAAAATAGTTGTATATGTATATATATTCTTCGATATCATAAAAAAAATAAGAAAATAAGGAAAAAACTAGCTTTCTTCTGTCTATTAATGTTCCGTCATTGTGCCGGATGTTAGATACCATCGAGTCCGAACAAATTTTGCCGGTGTGGTTTAGACACAGTGATACTATACATTTAATGTATATCATACTGAAAAATTAAACTTAAACAGATCAGTGAGGGAATTCAATGTAAGAAGTGAACTAGCTTATGGTCCTTCATGATATACTGGAAATTCATTTTTTAATACAACGCCGTAATGAAAACGAAAAGATTTCAAGCATTCATAAGAAATACAAGACAAATTGCAGAGCAGAGATCAATTGAATAGGACAAAAGATTAAAAAGAATGTAAGAACAGTAAAAGCAAAACTGGTAAATAACATTCTATGTGGTGTTTGTTTCATTTTTACTTTTATATAAGATAATATTTAAAAAAAATCTGCTCTGTTTATTTTTTTATTTCATTACACTTTAGTTATCATCCTTAACATATGATTTTAGGTTTGTATAGTCCTGATCTCGATTGTCCATATTATAATAGTATAGAATAGATAACTTAGTATTTTATGTTTCTTAAATAAGCACGTAACAGAAAATATAGTGTCCAGATACACTGACATGTAATATTATGAACCTTATTGTCGTGTCATTTTTTGTATATAGAAAAAAAATGGTTTGATATGATTGTTGGTAGAACATCTTAATACAATGTTGGTGCAATACAATGTTATACAATGTTATACAATTTTTTTTAAAGTCTAGGTGTATTCTGAAAAAAAAACTATTTCTTTGCTTAAAAGTAGTGTCTTGTTATGACTTTTCAAGTACTACGTTTTTCGCAATGTTATTTATTTGTTATTCTGAGTATGGCTCTCATACAATGCTATTTTGATTATCCATGGTCTTCTTTGTATGCTGGTATAACCCAAGCCGTGCAAAACAAATTACAAAAAAAAGCCTGGGATAAAATAAGTATCAAACAAATAAATGTATTTAGTAACGGATCGTTCACTGGTGAATCTTAAATCATACTCATAATGAATGGTTTTTTTTCATCTGAAAAAAATCTAAACATTTACAAACACCGTAACAAAAATACAAGATCAATTTATAATGCCTCACCTTCGATAGTAGAGGGGCATTATGTTTTATGGTCTGAGCGTCCGTTCTTTCGTCTGTTCGTTCGTCCGTCCGTTCGTCCGTCTGGCCCGTTTCAGGTTAATGTTTTTGGTCAAGGTCGTTTTTTGATGAAGTTAAAGTCCAATCATCTTGAAACGTAGCACACATGTTCAATATGATAGTCTCTTTCTAATTTTAAGGCCAAATTAGAGTATTGGCCCAAATTTCACGGTCCACTGAACAGAGAAAAAAGAAAGTGCGAGTCGTGCATTCGTGTACTATGGACACATTATTGTTTTATTTACGATTCCTGTCATTTAGAGAAAACAACCTCACTAAATACATTCGACACGTTTTTATGAAAAAATCTACTTCCATTTGGCTTCATGTACACACTGCTTCTGTGTAGTACCATATTTCATTTAAGTTGAAATATTATCTCAACATCAAATCAATATCCAATGTATCAATTATTCGTTTTAATCAATCCAATAACATTTAATGTGATCGATTGTCAACTTTTCATGTTGCTTTTGATTTTGTGATGATGCTCACTAATAACAATATGTGTCTTTATTAAAGAACACATCAATTTTAACAAATCTTTAGATATGGAACGCCATGACTGTCTTCTGATGTTGATTGTTTAATATGTTCGGTGCTTTACGCATTATGTTCAGTAGTATCTATACTATGTTCAGTAATTTTCATATTATGTTCAGTAGTTTCGAAATTCTTCTCTTTATCGTAAATATGCGTGAAATATTTGCCAGCTTACGTTCAGAAAACAACATTCAATCAATCATGACTTCCAGTCAGGAGTTGTTTTTTTCTTGTGAAAATTGCTAAGGTGGGAGTGTAAACCAAAACGATTTAATACTGCTTCCCTTTCTTCTATTTTGATTCCATTATATAAAAGATGTCCATAAAGAAAACGTAATGTTTTTCTTGTGAAAATTGCCAGCTTGGGAGCGTTAACCAAACCTATCTAATACTGCTTCCATTTCTGTTATTTTTGTTCCATCCCGTATAAATGATGTCCATGAAGTAAACGTCCGTCAAAAATATCCGCGTTCGTTTTTTTCCCCAACAATTTCCGTTATTGATTTCCCGACTTTTACTGCATCATCATAATGATACAACCACTGAACATATAGTACATTGTACCGAGTATAATACTGATGCTTTTACTGAACATAATGAATAATTCACCGAATATGAAGAAACTAGGACCACTGAAGGTAATACATAATGTACTACAAATAATATTGAATCTACTGAAAATAATGTCGAAAGTACTGGACATAATGAAAAATGCACTGAATATAAAGTCAGAAGTACCGAACATAATTTAAATACGATTGCATATAACAAGGAAACTACTAAACATAATAACCACAGCACCGAACATAATGTCAAAACTACTAAACATAATGTCAAAACTACTAAACATAATGTCAAAACTACTAAACATAATGTCAAAACTACTGAACATAATATGAAAATTACTGAACATAATATAGATACTACTGAACATAATACATAAAGCACCAAATATATTAAACAACCAACATCAGAAGACAGGCATGGCGTTCCATATTTAGAAGTCAGATCCCTGTTGTTGAAGTAAAGTCTGTGTCATCAAAACAAGATGGTTATTTTACAATCATTAGAAATGACAAAGTATTGAAAAAAATAAGTAACTACACTGTTTTAAAATAACTTTTCTGTAGACTTTTCACTCAATTATCGTTGAAATTTTGATAAGATAATGATTAACGTCATTACTTACATCGTCTTGGAATTATTACAACTATGCCCGTTTAATATTTATAAATTTCCTTTATTATTAATTATTAATTTTTCGAAAAACTAAGGATTTTCTTATCTCAGGCATAGATTACCTTAGTCGTATTTGGCACAACTTTTTGAAATTTTGGATCCTCAATGCTCTTCTTCTTTGTACTTGTTTGGCTTTACGAATGTTTTGATATGAGAGTCACTGATGAGTCTTAAGTAGATGAAACGCGCGTCTGGTGTACTAAATTATAATCCTGGTACCTTTGATAACTATTTACACCACTGGGTCGATTCCACTGCTGGTGGACGTTTCGTCCCCAAAGGTTATCCCGGCCCAGTAGTCAACACTTCGGTGTTGACATGAATATCAATAATGTGGTCAATTTTATAAATTTCCTGTTTACAAAACTATTAATTTTTCGAAAAACTAAGGATATATCATCCCAGGCATAGATTACCTGAGCCGTATTTGGCACGACTTTTTTGGAATTTTGGGTCCTCAATGCTCTTCAACTTTGTACTTGTTTGGCTTTATGAATATTTTGATATGAGAGTCACTGATGTAGACGAAACGGGCATCTGGTGTACTAAATTATAATCCTGGTACCTTTGATAACTAATTATATTCATATTTTATCAATCAACTCCACTTATAACAATTGATTGGTAGATAGACATGATATATATTTACTTTATTATCTAAAAGCTAAATACAAGTTTACACAGAGGCATTGTCATCAAGATCAAAGAGTGTGTAACCCACCCGTGTTTATTTTGTTCGATTGAAATGAAAGAAATTATTTTTAAATACCCATATAAATGTTTAACGGTAAGCTAGTAATAGATGTAACATTCAATAATTCATAAGCAAGGTTAAATATCAAATTACAGTTTATCTTTATTAAAAGTGTGTTTTTCTTGTTAGTCGATTGTGTACTTCTTACAGATTAAAACACATAAAATAAAATGCCACATATAAAATTCATATCTACATTTAACATTTATTATTTTTTAAATAACGCCAAGTAAGTTTGAATGCATATTTTATATTATAAGCAATACCGATTTAATATAGTCCTATGCATGGTTAATTATTTTGTCTATAATTCTGAAGAATTTGTGAAGTGTCTCAGCAGACAAGATGAAATGTAAACACTTTGTTATTAAACAAAACAATGAAAGCAATTGAAAAGAAATAGTCATAAAGATTTGGTCATATTGCTAAAGATATTTTTAAAGGGTAGTTGATCAGAACACACTGGAAATGTTTAGAGTGGAAAAAACTGATCAATATTTGAACAAACATATTTTTGGACTAGAATAAAACATAAGTAAAAATGGTATCAAACGAATATTAATGAATTTCCTCCTCATATTTCTAAATTTAAAAATATATAATTAATATATGATTGTGCTGAATCTAACATAAACATTTCTCTCATAATATTTTTCTGATTTCCATAGAAGTCATTTTCACTTCTTATGCTAACAGACAATGCAATAACAGCTGGAAATTTGGTATTGACACCAAAAACGTTTCATGTCGTTTTACCTTTATCGTTCAAAGAATCTAATCTACAAACTATTGTTGTACATATGGAATTGGATACCGTACTAGTTACTATTGAATTGAAGTTACCTCACTAGATCCCACCATTGCTTGCATATGTTTCAACCTTTTTTATGGCAAACAACAAATTGCTTTTTCTGACAAACGGTACCCCTATTGCATCTTCAGTAATTACAGGGTATGTTTATCATACGATAAAAACAATACCAGTGTATAGTTTTGCGATATTATTGTGTGACTGTACGTTTAAGAGAGAGGAAATTCAGTATTTTGTTTTCATTTGCATCTTAAAGCGGACTTTACAATACTTTGCTGTTAAAGAGGGATGAAACTAACGTTTCATTGAGTTGATCGGGGCATAGGTACTCCAACTTTTTTTTTTGAAAGGAGAAAGTATGATAAGACTGTTAAGCACTTACATTTGAAAATTAAAAGGCATTATAGATCAGATAAATATAACTTCACGTGTTTATGATAAATGATGTGGGAATGTGTTTATGATATACATATTTGTGTTTGAGCCGTAATCATCTAAATCCCAACAGTGCAATAACCTTTTAACTCTAGCAGCCATATCAAATATGTATTTTCGGTTTATTACATAAGAAACGTTTTGATTGATTGATTTACTGACCCAAAAACGTATAAATAGAAGAGAAGACTGGTTCAGTCATATTGTTACAAAAGTTGACAAGAAATGTGTCTGTGTGCTCAAAAATATTTGACTGATCTAGCAAATTTTAGCATAACTAAAAAGTTGTTTTGTAAACCTTCTATTTATAAGTGTTTGGGTCAGTAAATCAATCAATCAAAACACAGGTTTTAAATGTTTAAAACATTTTGTTTTGTTTTGCATAAGTCATGATCAATCGTCAACTTACGGGACATTTCCAGTCAACCTTTGTTCCGCTTAGTCAACCTTCTATGGTATGTTATTAAATAATATCAGTAACGGAAGGTTAAAGAGTTTTAGCTTCTACCAAATTAAGAAATGATCTTCACAAAAACATGTACATCCCATATTGATTTTTTTCTTTTCAATTGTTTTTAGATATGTATGGTTTCAATCATTTATAACAAAGATCTAGCAAACATCTTTAACCCCGCCATATTATGTATGTATGTGCCTGTTCCAAGTCAGAAGTCTGTAAGTCAGTGGTTGTCGTTTGTTGATGTGTTAATTATTATTGTTCGTTCATTTTTTGTACATTAAATATACTGTTAGTTTTCTCGTTTGAATTGTTTACATTTGTTATATCAGGGAATTTAACAACTGACTATGCGGTATGGGCTTTGCTCATTGTTGAAGGCCATTAAGTGACATATAGGTGTTCTTGTTCTGTATAAGTTGGTTTCTTTTGAAGAGTTGTCTAGTTGTCAATGTTACTAATCTTTTTTTAATATAGAATTACATATCTTAAACAAAAAAGTTCCGTCGCTGACTTTGTCAAAATGTATCATATTTGGTAGCATGAAAAGCGATGGGGCTATGAATTAGTGCCTGAGTGTGCCTCTATTCTTTTTGAATTAGGTGTGAACATTTCTGCTTAGACAAATATTTACAAAGATAAAAAAAAAAAGTTTAGTGTTTGCAAGCTTATAGTAAGCTCCTCCACCTTTTAAATGTGCATATTCTAGTCAGGGGTCAGTTGTTATGTAGTTGTCATTGGTTGTAACTGTTATATTTCAATTTTAATGATCCCTTTAGCAATCCATATGTTTTCTCTCTGCATTGTTTTCCATTTTCTGGATATCGAGGTATATATAGAATTTTGGATGATGGTCTCATTTGATCCAATATCGTTTTCAGCTCACCTGGCCCGAAGGGCCAAATGAGCTTTTCTCATCACTTTGCATCCGTCAACCGTCGTCGTCGTTGTCGTCGTCTTCGTCGTCGTCCGGCTTCGTCTGTTATCTTTTACAAAAATCTTCTCCTCTGAAACTACTCGGTCAAATTTAACCAAACTTGGCCACACTAATCATTGGGGTATCTAGTTTAAAAAATGTATCCGGTGACCCGGCCAACCAACCAAGATGGCCGCCATAGCTAAACATAGAACATATGGGTAAAATGTAGATTTTGGCTTATATCTCTGACACCAAGCATTTAGAGCAAATCTGACATGGAGTAAAATCGTTTATCAGGTCAAGATCTATCTGCCCTAAATGATGAATTGGAGAACCCGTTATTGGGTTGCTGCCCCTGAATTGGTAATTTTAAGGAAATTTTTCTGTTTTGGGTTATTATCTTGAATAATATTATAGATAAAGATAAAAACTGTAAACAGCAATATTGGTCAGAAAAGTAAGATTTACAAATAAGTCAACATGTCCGAAATCGTCAGTTGAACCCTTTAGGAGTTATTGCCCTTTATAGTCAATGTTTAACAATTTTTCGTAAAGCTTAGTAATCTTTTACAAAAATCTTCTCCTCTGAAACTACTGGGCCAAATTAATCCAAACTTGGCCACAATCATCTTTTGGGTATATAGTTTAACAAATGTGTCCGATGACCCGGCCATCCAAACAAGATTGCTGCCAAAGCTAAAAATAGAACATAGGGGTAAAATGCAGTTTTTGGCTAATAACTCAAAAACCAAAGCATTTAGAGCAAATCTGACGGAGTTAAAATGTTTATCAGGTCAAGATCTAACTGCCCTGAAATTTTCAGATGAATTGGACAGCCTGTTGTTGGGTTGCTGCCCCTGAATTGGTAATTTTAAGGAAATTTTGCTGTTTTGGGTTATTATCTTGAATATTATTATAGATAGTGTTAAACTGTAAACTGCATCATCTGGCACATTTTCATAGACAACAATTTCATTAGAAAGAAACATCAGATCGAGGTCACTACCAGGGAGGTCAAGGCCCTCTACCTTACTGCCACTGCTGATTATTCTAATATCTGCATTCTGCATACAATCATCAAAGCATTTGTATTTATATCTCCTACATGTAACAACCGTCTTAGATCCAAACTTATCAGAAAGGTAATGATACAGTTTGCATGAGCTGTAAGTCAATGATTGTTAATCATTATGATTATCCATGTTTTATAAAAGTTACACAGATCTAAAATAAACAAAATACTGTTTAAAACACATATGATTAGTACAACTACGGTGATAATTACGTAATAAATAAAGTCATTATAGATACCAGGACTTAATTTTCTATATACGCCAGGCGCTCGTTCCGTCTACAAATGACTCATCAGTGACGGTCGAATTCAAAAAAGTTAAAAAGGCCAAATAAAGTACGAAGTTAAAGATCATTGAGGACCAAAATTCCTAAATTCCTAAAAATAAACTGTTTACGCGTAGAATATCATGTGTAATTGGGATAAATGTTACGTAAATTGGTTAATGCACATGTATTTTGTTCACTATCTTACGTATAGGTAAGGTAAATGGACGTAGCAGTAGTGGACATACACGCATCAACATCAGACATTAAGATCGTAAAAATGTACGCCAGACGTGTATTACGTCTACAAAAGTCAATGACCCTAGAATAATAAGGTTCTCGGTCGTAAAGGAATAAGAATAAGAATAAGAATAATAATAAGAATAGTTGTTTGTGTCAATCAAGACGTCCATAAAGAGCAAAATGATTAATACAAATTATGATATATACACATGATACATGTGATTAACATTGATTTTGTTGATTACAGTGATGAAAAAAACAAAAAACAAAAACAAAAAAACATTTGTTATGATCTATATAGACTATCACGTATATTAATTAAATATTGCAAAAGAACCTCCACATCTAACAAAATCTCTTATGTGGCTGCTGAATATTCAGGCGTAGTGAGTCAATTAAATGTTATGTTCGGTAAAGACCGAATATAATAACTTTTTTACCACCTTTAAAGTTAATTGTGCATCTAGAAATACATTTAGAATTATAATTATACCATACTTGCCTTTTTAGTGAATAATGAATTATATCTAACAGCATTTTTTTTTTCGATTTGTCTATTCTACAGTGTTAAATTCAATAATATAACGAAACTGACATGCATTCTAACGATATATATAAGCAATATTACCCAGGAAGTTCCAACAAACGACACGTGGATATCTTAATGCGTATTAAATCAAATTTACATAATGACGCAATGATTAATTTATAGCTTAACAAACTTTACCGATAAATAAAATGTAAAGTGAAATGTTAAAGGTAGTCTAAATCTTCCTTACAATCCGTACAGACTTACAGCACTTGATATACGAGGAAATCTTATATTCAATAAATGCATATATAATCTGTTACACTTTCTGATGACTTCATCGGTCAAATAAAGTAACACATATATATTTCTAAGCGCGTCACTGTTTTTTTGTGGTGAGTGTCGTTGATGTACTGTGGATTCATTTATTTTTGTGGGTACTAAATTCGTGGATCAAGAAAAATCTTCATTTTCGTGGATAGTTCATGGTTTCGACAAAGTCGGCATACATTCCTTTAAAAAATTGTGATTTGTTGAACATTCAAAATCGTGGTTTCTCTGTACCCACGAAATCTATGAAAATTAGTATCCAAGTAGGTTCATTGTTGTTTTGCAGTTTGTATATTTTGTGGAATATTTTATTATTTGTTTGTGCGTTTCTCTGCGATTAATGTTCTTGTGTGTGTGTGTGTGTTTGTCTGTATTTTTTGTCACGAAGTGTTGCCAATTCAGCGATGATTTAAAACATTGCCATAAAGCAGGAGGCTTGGCTAGTCATGAAACCATGTTCAACCCACAACCCACCATTTTATCTTATAATGTCCTGTACCAAGTCAGGAATATAGCAGATGTTAACAAATAGTTCGTTTCTATGTGTGTTGTATTGGCGTTTGTTTTGTAGTTCTTCAGTGTTTCTGATGTTTCTTTGTTTTCCTCTTTTAGTTCATGTGCTTCCCTCGGTTTTACTTTGTAGCCTGAATTTGTTTCCTCTCATTCGATTTTTGACTTTTAAATACCGGAATACTACTGTTGCCTTTATTTCATGTATTTATAACAAGAATAGGAATATACAATGGTGTTAGTAATGGTTTTATTCAATGTATGTGTATCTAAATATTTCGTTGTTTGTCTATATCAAACTGTGTATAACAAATAAACCCTGTGCATAGATTTGCTTTACACTAAAATGCAAATGGATGAAATAAGTAAAATATGAATTGAAAACAAAATAGAATTTAATACAAACGAAAAGACATAAAGCAATGCCCTATATGTTTGAAGTACAAATACCGAGACACGTCTAATAACATTCGAATTCACGCTGAGCAAAAAAGTCATATTCGGGAATAGGTCACGTTCATTATGTTAAAGACTAGACGGCGTAAACGGTAAACCGCAATATAAGACGTCATAAAAGTGTCCTTAGTTAGTTAAAACACACACATTGCATGGGTCAATCAAGTCGTGGTGATGTTCATAAAATTTAAACATTGTCATTTTTATTGTTTCCTCCTCATAACTCTGCTGTAAGGAGCCTTTCTGTATATAAAGTTCGTATAGTGTTACAATACGATTAGGCAGCTGGTATGTTACTGTTGTAAAATAAGAAATTGATAATTGGGAACTTGAAATCGTCACGTTTGTCATAGACCTTAGTGAGATGTCGTCCATCTGTTAGATATTAAGAAAGATATCAATATTTGACCAAGCAGTACTTCTATGATCAGAAGTATCCTTTATTGATTAATTCTGTCAATGGTATGAAAATAAGAATTTTTTTCTTTCACAGTTACAGATAATCTCTGTGTGCTAAGTAACATTCCTCAGATATCAACCATATTGGAATTGTTTTGTATTATTTTTAAATATATTAGTCAACGTTTTATTATCAAATTTCATCACATGGTTTTATTTCAGTACGTGTGAAATCTGTTACTTATAATTTTAATATATTTTTTCTTTTATCATTTGCGTTTTCAAAAATAACAGATCCGAAGTTTATTTCTAACGTAAACGTCGACGTCATAATAAAAACATTCAAAACAGACGTGCATTTCGGCTACAAAAAATGCCACACTTTTGCTGGTAGTGAATGATGTTATTTATTTAAACAACAATGTTTTTTCTATTCGTCCAATACTCTACACAGCTAATTAATAAGGTAATGAAAGTAATAAAACTTCTTACGATTAAAATACGCAATATTACCTAGGAAGTTTTCCATAGCCTCTTAAATATTTTAATGCGTATTCAATCAAATTCACATAATGACGCAAGTTGTATTTTATAGCGAAACCAACCTTATCAATCAATTAAATTGAAGGTGAAATTGTAAATCTTCCTTACAACCCGATAAAGGTTCCGTACACACTTACATCACATGATTCACGAGGAAATGTTTTCTTCAATAACTTTAAACTAAAGCTTACACACTTCCTGTTGACTTCAGGTGTCAAATATAGTAAAAATATGATATTTCTTTTGATAGATTTATGCCGGGTAACTTTCACTACAATATTTGGATCGTATGAAATAGAAAACAAGTTGTATAAGTGTGTTAACATTTGATAATCAAAATAGTAGCTACGTACCAAAATAAACACTACAAGGTCAATATCTGATTAAAAATCAATTTGTTTGTGTTCGCCTTGAAACACAAACTAAAGCTCGTATGAAGAGCATGTACTAACTCGCTCTTTCTCGAAGCCTCAAACAAAAACTGACATTGACCTTTTGGTGTAATCGATTACTAAAAAGAAAAACAAATTCACTTCATTGAACCAGATTTGTCAAAACCAATAATGTTTGAATACATATATTGTTTTGAATGCGTATTATAAAATATCAAATTAAAAATACTAAATGATTGTTAACACCATATATAAAGTATACTTTATGTCTGACAAAACAATGAAAAATATATAACCAATCAAGATATTAAGACAAGAGATTAGAAATTATATTGAAACAAGAACTTTTTTAGAACATAAGAGCAATTTAACGAACTGAATGTTTGATTTAAAAAAATTAAAAAAAACATGATTTTTATGAATGATGACTCTGAAAAATTATTTCTCACTCAAATAATGGAAGTGATGCTGTACGTGCATATGTTGTACAGGTATGTCAACCTGTTTGTGTTCATATTTATAGTGTTTATCAATGTTGATAACAGATTTGACTGTATTTTTATACAACAGTAGTGTTTTTGGTGTGTTATTCTTTGTATTATATTATTCGTCTCAACTAAAAAAATACTTCTTTAATGATATTCAAGATATAAGAAATCTAATTTTACAAGAACACTTAGAAAATGAAATTAACCTTCAACTGAATGATCTGATAGAACAGCATCCAATTTTGCTGAAGATATATTTTGTAAAACACATATGAATTGCAAACGAGTATTTACAACATAGGAGAATAACGGCATATCAATAATCCTTTAAAACAACTATTTTGGAAAAAGTCTTTGAATAACACACTAATGTATTTGCCATATAAAGCACTACACATGTTATCTACCTATTTTGTAAACAAAGCAACGTGCATAAATCCATGACATTTATACTTTAAACAAACACAATGACTAAATAAATCATGAGAAATATCATATTAAAAACCGTTTATTTAAAAGCTTGCAGTAAACTATATGAAGAAATTATAGCTGAAGGATTTATCATTGACTCTTCTCGCTTCTGTTCTATTGACATAACTTTAACACAATGAACGATACAAAATGTATTGCAACATACTTTGTTTTAGTTCTTGAAATAGTTAAGTGTACTTTGAATAGCGATTAAGTAACTAGTTTGTTCGATTCAGCACTTTTTCCAAAAATAAATAAATGATTATTTCCTATCAACCATGGATCATTTAATGATTTTTTAACAAATTGTTGTTATACACAAAACAAACAGATTTTAAACACATTTTCATATAAAATCAAGATTTAAATCAGAATGTTAGAAATACGAAATATACAAATCAAACCATACTTTACATACGTTATATCTTATCTTTGGTGAGTTATATGTAATCCTTAAGACTAGCATGCTTGCAACCGTATTGCAGTTCAATTTGAAATTCATCTAATGTAGACGTGTTTCGTTGTGGTACACCACATTGTGATGGTTTACTTTACAAAGGGCCATTATCAAGCCAGCAAAAAAAAGACGCCAACCATTGCAGTGTTTTGTATTTACAAATATCAAGAAACAACTTACTAATCTTCTACAAACATCAGGTACAATGTACATGTAAATACCTATCAAGATAGGGTTCCAACACGACCTGGAAAACAGGAAAAGACATGGAATTTAATTTTGAGTTTTCCAGGCCTTGAAAAGTCCTTGAAATTCACAAAAAAAAAATCCGTGAAAAGACCAGGGTTTTACCAGATTTTTGTTTGCGTATCTCAAAGTGCACTTGTGACTTTGAAACTTTGAAGATATACTCAATGTAAATTACGAATGGATTATAAGATAGAAGAATGTCTATTATATGTACGATTTACACTTCAATAAGTTATTCTTTTAAAGCCGATATTTGATTCAGAAGCTCACAAAAGGGACCTTGAAAATCATGAGAAAGCACAAGAAAACACCTTGGAAAGTCCTTGAATTTGAGATAATTTTTGTGTGGGAACCCTGTCAAGAGAAATTTAATCAAGGCAATTTTCTAGCTCAAAAGCTTTATAGCTGGCTTTAGCAAGGGTGAGCTTTTGCCATCACTTTTCGTCTGTCATAATATTTTATTCAAAGATCTTCTACTTTGGAATCACTGGGCCAATGCAATTGGAACCAAACTTGGTCACAATAGTCCGTGGATTGTCCCCGTTAAAAATTGTATCTTAAAGATGATTCGTACCTCATTCAAGATGGCTGTCAGTGGGGAACATAATTTAACAGAAGCAACTATGCATGCTATGGGAATACACATTCACAGATTTCTCCTCTGAATTTAATTGGCTACTAGTACATTTGCCAATTCCTGTAAATGACCCTGTAATTAGAGATCTTCTTTTTAGTTGTCTAAAAGGTAATATAGCAGTGCCATTGGTTTCCCTTTTTCTCCTTTTCCAAAGAACTTGATGATTTGAACTCTTTTTTTAACAAATTGGAGCCCTGTTCAAGAACAGTTAAAAGAGCATATGCTTAATTCTTAATGTCCTGCAAGTTTTCGACTGTAGGTAAACTATTAAGAAAAGAAAAATATATAAATAGTAAATTCAAATCGTATGAATCGTATGAATAATATTGGCGAACAAAACAAGTATCACATTAGTCTTCGGACAATTGTAAGATGCTATAAGATAAAATAAAAATGTATCGAAAATATAGCACAAAAGAAATTATGATATAACTCAGTGCAATCCCAATTTAAGATGCAAACACATCAAAAGAAAAACAAAATCACACCATATCGCCACATGACACAAAGCAAAAACCAACTGCAATCAACAAATAAGACGCAAAAAATCCGTTCGCGGGCAACTACCGACTTATTATACTGTATGATCAAACACAAACATAGCCAAAATATGATACCAAAGAAATAAGACGCAAACTAAATTACAAGACATTGCAAGATCAATAAATGATGTATAAAATAAAAATTCGAACGACAATTGGTTAACACAAACAAAAGAAATACAACGATATAAATCTATGCTAACACAAAAACTCAACTTCAAAACGGTCAACCAATCCGGCTTACTGTATAACTAAGGTGTAACAAAATGAAACAAAACTTTTTAAAATAATACAGAAATTATGACTGTCGATGTAATTGTAATTGTTTAAGAAAAAAACATGTCAAACATGCAAATATTTTTTTAGTTTTTTTTAGTTTAAATCACTTAAAAGTCATGTGATGTTAATTATATAGGACGGGTGTGTTCGATGCGTAAATTAATTAACAAAATCCCGTCATATAACATCCAACTTTGGAATTGCGTACAAATATCAAATTTAGGTGTGCCACTTTGGGAACGGTCTTAAACGATTGACAATTCATTTCTCAATTTTGGTAATTTTTTCCAGATTTTTTCTATGTCGGGCAAAAAAAAGTAGCAGTTTATTAGGAGACCCTCTAAATGACGTAACAGCTTGACTTATGGTCGTTTTAAAAACCATTTTTTGCAAGTTGCATTGCTAACAATTGTACAATATGAAACATGTGAAAATTAAACAACGTGAATGCAAATATTTATAATGACTTTACGGAGAGTAACTTTTGTGACATCTTGACAACCGCATACAAAGTTTATTTCACTTTTCTACCTTCTAAACACAAGAGGTCGAATTCTTTTGTTCTATTTAAACCGCATATCGGACTGTATTGACACAAGAATACACGTAAATTCAAATGACCCGTACTATGTATGCAGACTTCAAAACAAATATTGCCATTGTCTTTATATTATTTCCAATTTGTGAGATAATTATGTGTTCATTATAATAATTCATGAAACATTTTCAGAACTTATTGATTCTGACAAAGTTCTAAACAATACATTAGAACTATCTGCTTTTATAACATTGTACTTTTAGGCTTTATAACTATTTTGATCTGAGCGTCACTGATGAGTCTTATGTAGATCAAACGCGCGTCTGGCGTATTAAATTATAATCCTGGTACCTTTGATAACTTTTTAGAAATACATGTATTACAAATTTGGTTTTTGTTACAGAAATTTTTGCCCTTGAAAAGTTCTAAAATTGTTAGAACATTTGTAACAGTTACGCTGGTAAATCATTAAAAGAGTTTTAAATTAATGATCTACATGATCTAAAATCCGTGATTTCTGTCACATTTCAGAACATTTGACGAATTTTTTAGTTCCTGAAGAGTTCTCAATTTGTTCTAGAATTCCATTTCAGAATATTTGAAGAATTTGCTAGTTCTTGAAGAGTTCTCAATTTGTTCTAGAATTCCATTTCAGAACATTTTAGAAATTTCTGTAACTACATTTTATCTTGTAATGTTCTTAAAATGTCCTAGAATACTTCCAGGATGCTTTCAGAACTGAGCAATGGTTTACAAATGTTCTGGATATATTCTAGAAAAATGTTTCAGAACAGTTCTAGAACAAATATTCTAGAACATACGTAACAGTTCTTGATGTTCTAGTGCTATTCCAGAACTTCTAGAACAAAATTTCGCCGGGGAATCCATCCTTACATGAAAATGTAACTCATATACTATGCTGTTATAAAAAATTTCATAATAAAGTGCAAATACGGTCAGTTTTGGTTGATGCGGACGAATCATTTTGTTATTTGAGTTAGTCTGATAATATCTGAGGTATAAAAACTTCTGAAATTTGTTTACGATTCAATATTTTGAATAAAAAGAGTACATGCTAGAACTTTAAAATGATGCGAACAAAATTTAAATAGTCATTATGGGCCAATATTGCTATAAATTTGTATTATACAATCCATCCTTACATGAAAATATAACGTATTTACTATGCCGCTATAAAATTTACATAATGAAGTGCAAATATGCTCAGTTTTGGTTGATGCGGACAAATCATTTTGTTATTTGAGTCAGTCTGATAATGTCTGAGGTATAAAAACTTCTGAAATTTGTTTACGATTCAATATTTTGAATAAAAAGAGGACATGCTGGCACTCTAAATTGATGCGAGCAAAACTTTTTAGTCATTAATGTCAATATTGATATCTTTGTATTATACAATCCATCCTTACATGACAATATAACTCATTTACTATGGAACTATATAGGTTTACATAATAAAGGGTTAATATGTTCTTTTTGGTTGATGTTGACAAGCATTTTGTTATACAAGTCAGTTTTAGGGATGAAAACTACTGAAATTTGTTGACGATTCAATATTTTGAATAAAAAGAGGTCATGCTGGCACTCTAAATTGATGCGAACAAAATGTTGTAGTCATTATGGGCCAATATTGCTGTCAATTGTATTATACAATCCATCCTTACATGAAAATTTTAACTCATATACTCATAAACAGTCAAATATGAAAGTAAAAATTGTATAAAGAAACACTTTTTGTATATAAGTATGATTAATAAATTATGGTTGTTAAGAAGGAGTGAGTTTACTATTAAAAAACATCGTTATATATTGACAACGATGTGTGAACAAACAGACAAAATAGGTTAAATTTTCAAAACAGGGGCACATAACCGTGTAAACATGCATCTGATCTGTAATTGTTATACATATAAAATACATGTGTTTTATTAGTTTGTTTCATTGACTTATATTAATGATCACATGTAGACATATATTTTTTTTATTTCAAAAGTCTTCTTTTACTTAGAATGTTGTATAGTGAAAATGTACTTTTTCCATAGACATGGCAGAATTATATTTCTTTGTACTATTATTTATAGTATTTTATTTAGTCTGAATTGTATGGTATATGGGTTCGTCTTCGTTGTTCCACAACTATTTGGAATGTTGGGTCCTCAATGCTCTTCAACTTTGTATTTATTTGGCTTTTTAACTATTTTGATCTGAGCGTCACTGATGAGTCTTATGTCGACGAAACGCGCGTCTGGCGTATACAATTATAATCCTGGTACTTTTGATAACTATTCCAGTTACTTGTCATTTTAGACATCTAACTGAAGAACTTATATCAAACCGAGGTTCAAGATAAACCAATAACAACTGATTACACAGTTAGCTTTTTATGGCTTTTTTTTCAGAATATTGAATCTCATTTTTCACAAATTTAGTGTTCATGTAAATATATCGAAGAGTAAGATTTATAAACAAAATGTTCTCTGTATATGGATGATTGTAAAATCGAGACTGGAAATGGGGAATGGTTTAATTTTTAACAATTTAAAGACTAAAATATTATAATAATTCATGAACGAGCATTTCAACTAGATCAGCTAATTTACATTTTTCACACTTATTGGTGTAACTAAGAAAAAACGAGAACTGCCAAGATACATATTATTGTAAGAAAGCTCATACCAAAGTTTAAAGAGCAATGACACATACTGAACATCAAAATAACAACTGAACAAAATGTATATACCCTGTTAAGCTTGAGAGACCACCGTGTGCCAGGTATAGCACAAGCACTCTGACATTAAGGTTTATACAAACACACCTATTGTTCTAGTTTTAGGAATTTTGGTTTTATATGTTTGACGGCTTTATGTTTTCTTTCTATGAATATGGTATGTTAAATAGTCTATCCGTTTTGTCCGGGTGAAATTCTTTTCAAATGATTATTAATGAAACCTTGACGCTCTATGTACAATCTGTTCGTACTTTAAAGAACAGCCCGGATTTTCCCTGATATTCAACATTGAAACCATACAATTGATTTTTTATACAAGCAATTAAATGATTAGGTTAAGCGCTTCTTGCACAGTTCGTGTCCACTGATGTTATCAAATGAACACAAATGGTTAGCTGGTCAAGATGATTTAATTTCCATATCCTCGGCACTAAATATATTTTATATTCTTGTCTACAAAATGTTCTAATAGTCAGGGTATTTTTTAATGAAATGTTTTTTAACGTTTTTTTCAAAAATTCATTTAAATAATATATACATTTAATTTTTCTTTAGGATTTATGCAGCTAATTTGGAAATGCTATAATGATAATTTTAAATTTAGAAAATTTGGTATGTTTTAATATTATATTATTATCAATCGGATCCAGGACCAATCCAGTCTATCTTATTATAGTCCTTCGTAATTAATTCCATTTTTCATGTGCATATATTTGAAGCTGGTATATTAAGTGAAGGATAAATATTTCTTCACAAAAAAGATTTGATGGAATACAATTTTTAACATTTATTTTGATATTTTGTTTGAAATTCGCACTTGCAAGCTTGTAGTATATTAATTGTGTATGTATATTTGGAATAAAAATTAAAATCTGGTCTGTGTACCTTATACTAAAGGAGGTGTTTCAGGTGTAATACCACCAAATCATGATACGGCACATCCGGTTGCATACGAAAGTAGGTCTAAAAAAATATTCCCTTGAATTTGACAGTTGTAGAAAATTAACCCTGCATTTCAATGCACTTAATTTTTTCTGAGTCATAAACATGTATGTTGGGTGTCTGAAAGCATCATTCTTTGTTTATTTGATGGTCTTATAAAATATTTTGGAAAGTTAAGGTTACATAGTTACCAAAGCAGGTAACCAGTAAATAATAGTGTAAAAATTGGGTTGTTTACTTCCGGTGCTGGTTACTTTCTTATATGCAATGAAATGTAGTGTGAAATTTTCACTGTAGCACTGGACAGGATTAAACTTTATTCATGCAAAGTATTTCTTTGGTTGAAATAAAGGTAAATACTGTACATTTTTTTTTAAAAGTGCCAATTTAACAAAGACTAATAGGGGAAAATCAATGGTGGTATTACACCTATTTAGGGAAACAACACGTGCACTGGTGACCTTATTGTACTTTCATTTTTAAAAATTATTACTAAACTAGTTCATACGTTGTAAAAATGGACTATTCGGAAAGGATTGAGACACAGAAAGCACGTTTGAGGGAAAATTGCCTTGAAATGGGGGTTTACGGGTGTTTGCTTAGTCAAATGGGTGGACAGACAAGGCTGTATTCAGTGTATAGTGTTAGGTTTCCTTGGGACAGAAAAAAAAAGAACCTTGTATGGTCACAGATTTGCATACATGTTGCACACTGAGAAATTTGACCTATCAGAGGAATTTGATGTGTCTCATCTGTGTCATCAGAAGAGATGCATTAACCCTGAGCACTTGTCTTTCGAGCCGCCTCATATTAACCAAGACCGCCAAGTTTGTCGTGGCACACACCCAACAAGGTGTCGAAAACACAAACCCTACCAAGACTGTTTGATTTAAAATGGTAAAACAATAATGGTTTTAAAGAGAAGTCTTATTTTTCTTCATATGATATAATTTAATTTATGAAATACACTTTTGAATCAACATACATATATTACACTGGGACCTTTCTTATAGCTTGTCGTGCTAATCCCCATTTTACGTGAGCCTCTGTGTCAAATTTTAAATCACCTTTACAGTTTTGTTTATACAACATGTGATTTTTCATTTCAGTGTTAACCATGAATCTGACAAGCATTCTGTTGAAAAGTCTTATATGTGAATTGGTCTGCAGATGACACTTTAGCATTGAGGTATGTATAAACTAATGTCATGTTTTATTTTTGTTTTGGCCGCAAAAGTTTACAATTTGCCATTGTGCCATCTGTATTTTGCACCGACAAAACATCATCTAAACACTTGCCTTGGATTTATACACATCAGAATCCAGTCTTACATACTTAAATTTTATAATTCGTACCAATTTTCTTTTTTACCAGCATTCAAAGGGACATAACCCTTTTTAAAACCATTTTGATGTAGTTTTTATTACTCTTTCTCCTCATTTTCTAATGTAAAATACAAGAAAGTGGACTTTTTAGGTGTAAATCTATTAGAAATATACTGCAATAAATAAATGAAATGATTTTGATATCAGTAACAATTATGATTGACTGAAAGGGAACCGTTATTTGTCACACTCGGGGAACAGACCAAAAACTCAAGTTACACATAAGGGCTTATAGAAACTTCGGTGGAGACTGTTAACATTTATAGAAACAGTTCTTTCAGCTAAAACACTTTAATTGTTGATTTGACATTACATTTCTTTCATTTTTTCTGGGAAAATAATTACATTTGCTTTATTTTTTAGGCAAAAGATATCAATTTTTGATGAAAAAAGAAGGAAGAAGGAAAATGGACCAAAACAGACCAAAACAGACCTTCAAATGAACTCTAAAAGGTGCAATAAAATTGTATATCATCTTAAAGTTGTCTTTTGTATCCTATTTAATTGTTTGAATGCTTAGATCATGAGTATATGATCAGATATTAGTCAACACTGCATTTTATAATGATACACTGAAAAAAGGATTTTTCGAAGAAATAAGACTGAAATCGCCGTAGGATATGGCCTTACATTATTGTGATTTTCTCTGAAACTATAGATCTGACTGAAACAAAACTTGGCAGTTATGCTTGAAATAACTTGCAATTGGAGGGAAAAAAATTACATTAAGTTTATTTGACATTTAGGTGTTCTTTAGGTGTAATACCACCAAATCATGATACCGCACATCCGGTTGCATACGAAAGTAGGTCTAAAAAAATATTCCCTTGAATTTGACAGTTGTAGAAAATTAACCCTGCATTTCAATGCACTTAATTTTTTCTGAGTCATAAACATGTATGTTGGGTGTCTGAAAGCATCATTCTTTGTTTATTTGATGGTCTTATAAAATATTTTGGAAAGTTAAGGTTACATAGTTACCAAAGCAGGTAACCAGTAAATAATAGTGTAAAAATTGGGTTGTTTACTTCCGGTGCTGGTTACTTTCTTATATGCAATGAAATGTAGTGTGAAATTTTCACTGTAGCACTGGACAGGATTAAACTTTATTCATGCAAAGTATTTCTTTGGTTGAAATAAAGGTAAATACTGTACATTTTTTTGTAAAAGTGCCACCTTCAGTTACGGTAATGTAGACCTAGACCTATTCTCATCAGGTAATCCTAACCTATATGTTTCCTTTCTTGTAATACTTAGAATAGTTTGAATTAGGTTTTACTAATGGGGATACTCAAATAACTATATTGAAATCAATCGGGTCCTGGACCAATCCATATATATGTCGTGTACATGTTGCGATTTTGTACAGGTTATAACATGTACAAATATATTGTACATATTATAACTTGTATAATGCAAAAATACAAGTTATAACATGTACAAAAGTACCTCGTACATGGTATAACCTGTACAAAATATTGCTTAAAAATGGGTTTAACTTGTACAAAATCGAAAAATAAGGATATGTTTCTATTATTGCAACAGATGTTATTGACCTCAATAATATTTTCATAACGTTTTTATTATTCCTTCATGATAGTGTGTTTTGTCCTTTTTTCATACAGTTAATGTCCAGGGTCGGTATTACGAAGCATTCCTAAGACTTGTCATAAGATATATCTCAGGACATGTCTTATGATCCTCTTATGACTATCTATGGACATATCTTTATTTGATGAATTATAATTGTGAGTGTCCACTTTGAGGGCAATAGTAAAATACTTTCAATCTAGTTCACACTAAAAGACACAAGAGGATAGCCAGGACAGATGTGTCTACAAATAAAATTGGGAATGGAAATGGATTATGTGTCTAAAAGACAACAACCAGACCACGGAGCAGACGACATCCAAAGGACACAAATACATGCTTTTAAAGTAGAGGATATATATTTAAAACATCAAATGACATCCGCCTCATGCAATAATCTTATAGTTTATATAAAAAAAATAATTATAAATTTACATAAGTCATGCTGAAGGCCAAAAATGTTGAAGAGTAGATCCAAAGATATTGATAATGAAGCGTGGTCCAATGACAACTATTTCAGCTCTCTCTTGCTTTTACAGAGTAAGCATATAAGACATTGTCTGTGCATGCTATAAAACGATAGGGAGGAGGATTACCCAAAATTTTAAGGCATCGTTCTTACAAATTTTGGAAGAATTAAATTACTAGTATCTAATGTAATTGTCATTGAGTAAATGCAAGCTTTTAGTAAATAGTGTCACACTTATTTAAGCCACGATGGACTACATAAAACATACAATTACATAAAAACATATTTTGCCAACATAAGTCATAAAACTTATATTTCTGAAACTTTTTGATCGTTGTCCTGTACAGAAAAAGACACGTTCTGGCCTATTTATTGTTGTTCTTTATGCATTTGTGAATTAAGATGTATCTTTTACTTCATTAACTAAGATAAATCTTAAAATTTTGTATAAGTTAAAACCATTTTTAAGCAATATTTTGTACAGGTTATAACATGTATGAGGTACTTTTGTACATGTTATAACTTGTATTTTTGCATTATACAAATTATAACATGTACAATATTTTTGTACATGTTATAACCTGTACAAAATTGCAACTTGTACACGACATATACTTCATTTTAAGGTTAAAATATTACCTAATTCTATTCACGTGTAAATGTTCCACTGAATAGAGGGGCAATATGTATATAAACCACTTTTATTGTTATAGTATCGCATAAAATGAGTGAGATCAAACAGTAAATAAGTTGAAAAATTAAATAAAATTGAGAATGGAAATGGGGAATGTGTCAAAGAGACAACAACCCGACAAAAGAGCAGAACACAGATGAAAGCCACCAATGGGTCTTCAACACAGGAAAAAACACGGCACTTGAAGACGTCTCAAAATGAAAATTAAACACAACAAGAATGTTTCCACAGTACACGGATGCCCCACTCGTACTATCATTTTCTGTGTTTTGACGGACCGTGAAATTGGAATAAAATTTAAATTTTGGCATTAAATTAGAAAGATCATATTATAGGGAACATGTGTACTAAGTTTCAAGTTGATCGGACTCCAACTTCATCAAAAACTACCTTGACCAAAAACTTTAATCTGAAGCGGGACAGGCATAAGGACGGACGAACAAACGGACGAAAGGACGCTTCAGCCAGAAAACATAAAGCCCCTCTACTATTGTATTGTACTATGGGGCATAGAAATAATGCACAGCTGATACGTCTAATCGTTCAATATCTTTTCAATGTCATATAAGAAATTCGTGAAAAAAGGGGGATATCTCAATACATATAAATCAGTAAACAAAGTTTAATGAAAAATGGTCAAGGCATTTTAAAGTTATTGTCTGAAAACTGGAGAATTTCCCCTTTTTGAATAAAATCCCGTAACTCGGAAATGTGAAATCTAAAATTTATAAAAAAGCGAAAGGAAGCTTAATTAAATAGATATAAACAATTCACCAAAGTTTCATGAGGGCTGCTAAAAGAGTTTAAGTTTTTCTCCAAATACTAGAAAATGTTAATATCTGATATGTTAAAGACGGACGGGCAAAAATTTACCATAAGATTTCCTTTGAGCAGGCGTATAATAAGGTGGAGGGGTGTTCTTATCCCATATTGTTTAACTTGCTTCATGAAATAAAAAAAAAAAATGTTTAAATATTGAGGAGATTTTGTTTTATCATCAAATCAAATTTATCAAAAAAATGTGAAAATTACAAAGAATATTCATTTCTTATCAAAATTAATCTTCAAAATGACAATAATTATTAATCTATTCAACATTTAAAAAAAATGAAAATTAATAAAAAAAAAATATTCATAACTTTATTTTATATTCCTTTAACTGTATTTGAACATGATTGATAAAAACAGTGACTTGATTGTCAAAATCTTATGAAGAATAAACATACATAGATAATGTTACATGTAGTAGAAATATTTATTTTTCAAGTAAAGACAGAAAATGCCAAAATGTTGACTCTTTATCAGATAATATATGTGTAACATCTGTGGTCAGTTTAATGGGAAGACTGATATATAAATTTCAAGGACTTCAAACTGTGAACCTAATCAGTTGTGAAATTTGAGATTCCCTCAAATCTGAGGGCATTCTTCGAGCTGTACTATAAAGTATTCGTATATTTACTCGTTTGTCACCACGGACACTACAGGATCACGCATTCACCCTGCAGAGTCATGTTGTATGTACTATTTTGAATTAAGTGATATAAAACATCATATATATAAAATTATATTGAACTAAATATTCAACTGCATTAAAAAAAACTTATTTTTGGCGCTTTTTACAATCTTATGAATAATTTATCACATTAAAATACTGTGAATTTATGAACATACAATGTCACGATGTTATTGGCAGAAACATGCAATATGTTTACTTACGTACGCATGCTTCTTACTGAATAAACAGTATTTATCGACGTTGCATATTGTGTACTAAAACTAACTAAGTGTAATTAGATTAACTGACTGCAACATGCTTCATGTAAGAGTGTATAAATAAAGATAGCTAAATACAAAATGGCAAACATAGATAATAAAACAAAAGGTACTGGAACACCAGAATTCGCAATCGTTTGTGCTTCGCAAGTAACATCTTAAAATTGATTTCGAGTTACATATGTTTATTTCAAAAACATGTTTGTATGGAATGCTATGAGCATAATGTTCAATCAACTATCGTATTGTTGTAAATTTTGTTATTGTTCAAACACTACTTGTAACTTCCCATGGATCACAATAGTTCACTCTCTGGTTTGCAATGTTTTGCTGACGTGCTTTTTTGTTACCCTCAGTTGTCAGTTTGAAGTTCATCCGTAACGTTTCTGGTCGTACAGTCGTCCTTCGATCATTTACAACACAAATTGGTCTTGTCTTTTTTGCACATAATCGTGCTTTGACTTTGCAGCCGAGCATTATTAGCCAAATCATGAGCGTTATTAAACTAACGACTATGATATATATATGTACACCATTTTGTACACCGACAGAATTATAGACCTACAGAAAAAACATGGATACTTATTGAGTAAAAAAACCTTCATAAAAATTTACAAATACATTCTTCAACATATTGAATAAATACTTCGATTTCCCTCTGTCTATTCGATTAGTAGTTTGGTTAATTTATAAAAAAAAGCCACAGAAATAAGGCGATGAGTGTCAATTAGAAAACTTTCCAACAGAGTCAAACTGACACAAAACGTTAAATCCATAGGTCACCATGCGTCATCTATCAATGACCAAAACAGTGGACGAGATTACTACACAATGTATGCATGTCTTATGTGTCGAGTATTGCTATGTATAAAAAGATATCAATCAAACATTCAAACTAATCTGTTCAGTGTCAAACAAAGAAAATCCCAAGAAACAAACATCAGTATTCAAAACACAACATCAATTCTTAAAGACTAAGAATCAGTTACCCTACCAAAACTGCTGGTGCGTTGGAAGTGTTAACAGACCAATCCCATCGTGTCCTATACACTATATAAATAAGTATTTTAAGTGATAAGGCATAAAGAAAAAAAAACAATAATTAAAACTGAAGCAAGGCCAACATAACCCCATTGAAATAAAAACTCATGTGATCTTGTATGCTCCGTTATGGTAGACAGACCAGAGGTCAAGATCTAGGTAACAATAATTGCAGCATATCCGTCTCTTGACTGTTAAACAGATATTCAATATCAAAGGGACAAAAGATACCAGAGGGACATTCAAACTCATAGTTCAAAAATGGATTGACAATGCCATGACTCAACAAAGACGACCGGACAAATAATTAACCACACGACCCAACAAAGAAAATTAAAGACTTTGCAACACGAACCCCACCAAATACTGTGGTTGATCCGGAAGGGTAAGCAAATCCTGCTTAATATGTGGCATCCGTAGTAATGTTCATGTCATAACGGTAACATGGATAAATCTAATCATGATTGCTTGCAGCACATTTGATTTACCGTTTTGTTTTTCAATCAAACATATTTCAAGTAACAATCATGTATATTTAAAACAAAATCTCCAACAAATTACATCTAAATTAATTGCTTTACAGTCATTTTACTCCTTAATACTTTTGTTTTGTGTTAATATTATCCACATTGAAAAGTCGTGAATAAACAAATATTAAACTATCCATTGGAGATTTTAATCTTGTTATGAATACCAATCATTTTACTCTTTCATTACACACAATTGATAGTACGGGAAATTTAGAAACAGTGAGCTCATTTGATATCAATTTATGTGTTATGTTTTGTCCAGTGACAGTTAATTCTAATTTTGGTCCTCAATACTCTTCAACTTCGTACATTATTTTGACATTTTTAACTTTTTTGGATTCGAGCGTCACTGATGAGTCTTTAGTAGACGAAACGTGCGTCTGGCGTATATACAAAATTTAGTCCTAGTATCTATGATGAGTTTATCTATTTGCTCACGCTGCATCTTTATTAGCAACTTTTAACTCACTAGTCTGCTGATTAGCGCGATTTTACCAAATAAAACCTACTCTGTAACTGGGAGCATCCTGAAATACACATTCGCAGTCGTCCTCGCTTTCAAGAAGTCTAATTTCTGAACCTGTACATCGACCTGAACATGATTGTCGGTGATCCCAATATGGACATTTATAAAAACATTCTAGATACAGGAAAAAAACAAAAGATAAACAGAACATGATAACTATAGACAAGTCAAACAAAATAGAATATCCGGATGTGTTCGGCATTGTATCAGTTTATAACACAGAACGAATAACATTATTTATTGTGGTATTCTTATTTTAAAGCATCCGTGTTTGCCACGAGTGTCTATTAAATAAAATTCCTCAAGTACTTCAATGCTTTTACACCCCTAGTTTTTGGTTGGATTAGTGTTGTTTATTCTTTAGTTTACTATGTTGTGGCGTGTGTACCATTGTTTGTCTGTTTGTACTTTTCGTTTTTAGCAATGGCGTTGTCAGTTTATTTTCGATTGATGAGTTTGACTGTCTCTCTGGTATCTTTCTTCCCTCTTTTACACGTGTGACGTCTATATCTGTAGAAGGTGTTATGTGTTTTGGCCGCACGCTGTCTAAAGTCTAGTCATTCTAGTAATCATGATGACAATAGTGTATATTGTATCTTCATTTCAGCTTGGTATTCGAATCCGGTTGCGAAATCAGACAACTCTCAGTCAAAAAATAAAACTGTTTTATACATAACAGAGGGTTTGAATGGGGTAAAATGATTAAAGAATAATGCCCTTAAAAAAAATGAAGATTAGAAAAATAACGGGCAATAAAAATGAAGATTAGAAAAATGCGTGGTCTAATTTTTTGAAGATTAGAGAAAAAAGAGGTTATTTTTAAGATTAGAGAAAAAAAGGGGGAAGAATTAAATGTTCACAGAATATCAGACTTTTGTCTACTTTGCATTATTTTTTGTTATAAAATCCATGTTACACAGTCCTGTTTTGATGACTTTTTTAACTTTGAAACTAGTAGACATTAAGGAAATGTGTATTATTATAAAGAATTGGTCTGTTGGATTTCATATTTTTATTGCTGAAGAAAATTACCTCCATTGTATGTAGGATAACATTCTGTGGAGTATACTTTATAACAATATGAGCAACACGTTGTTCGATTCATAAGATATCTAAAACTGAAGGACATACTGGATTAAAATGACAACAAATATATACAGATGTTTACTTTTAAGAAGAAAAAAACACTTTTGATACATGCGTTCAAATGTGTTTGACACAATTTAATATAGAGTCTGATATAATATTCCCAGATTTTTTACTTTAAGCAGTACTTTATTTTCATATTTACTCAACATATTTGTTTTAGCCTGTACCTGTATTTGATCAGTTTATGTATCTTTGATAATGTGAACATTAGAAGGAATCGTCTGATATTGCCACATGCATCGACAAAAGCATTACAATACATTTATTCACCAGAAACTATTATTTTGATTGAATATGAATGTCATATGTTTTAATTATTTCAAAACGTGTATGCATGTAAACTTTATGTATAATTTTAAAACTTCAGTTTCTTTACGCATTTTGAAATGCTTAACAGTAAAATAGATTGCAACTATGTTGATTATCACAAAACGACTTACATGTTTGATTGCGATGTCAGTTTGAAATTGGACTTTGTTGTTTTTGAATCACTAAATTCCATTAAAACTATCAGAAATATACAAATCTTCTTGATACCACACCGTTTCATTTTTTTTTAATTATGTAGAAATTAGTACAATGTTACTATAATAATAGACTATGAACACTCATTTCCACTTCAACAAGGAAATAAACGCATCTGGAATCCATTAAGTTACTTTTTTAAATTTTATTAGGATTATTTCATAATTAATTCTTAAACTGAATACAAATTGCTTGTCAGAGGCAACTTGTAAAGTAATTACAAAGGCTGGTAATGTATAATAAAAATAACAATACTGATTTCGATCTTTTTTTGTTGTTGCGTATTTTATACTTCTCACACAGCCAAACTGACGCCTTTTTCAATATATAGTGCTTGAAAAAGTTATACATTTATGTACACTAATAAACACTTGTGGTGTCATAAATGGATAGCAAATTAACACATCTGACGAGCATTAAGCATATACATGTATACAAAATGAAGAGGTCTAATATTTGATCCTCTTTACTTCCGTTTACAAAATGGTTTACTTTTCTCATCATGTCATAGTTTGCTTACAAATATGTCGAAACATATATCATGTATCAGTAGTCAGAGAGTAAATTGATTTACTCTGCTTATAGATTTTGCTGTTTGTTGTATTTTAATATATTACATAATAGAATACAAATGTATTTCCTCCTCAACTGGAATCAAAATTAGTCTGGGTAGGTTCACATATGTTTTTTGTTTAAATTGTGTGACCCAGAAAACAAAAACAAAATATTTATCAAAGGTTGTATTATATACATGATAAGGGGCTCTGTCCGACCAAATTGTCAGCGTACTTTGATAAATTGTATAAAATGTGTAAGGCATTAACCATGAGATGGATCCAATTGTACAATAGAAACTGCTAACTATTAATCTAATGGAAAAATCACTTTTTAAAAGCAAAATGAACACTTTAAAAGAGATTGTTCGAATGAATACTTATTTCATAAATACTTCCTTAACTATTTATTCATCATTTACGTGTCACATTGATATACTGTTTTTATTCTTCCTTGATTTTGTTTATTATACTCTTTAAAGTTTTGAAATATTTGAAGTATTTCCTTTTTGACTTGAATGAGGATCTAGTATGAGTCATTGACAATATGTGATGATGAACTCATGTTGATTGTTGATGTTTCTATATCAGATAAATGAGGCGAAATATGCAAAAGGAATATTAAAATTAATAACAACACATTAATCTGAGTTGTTTGTCTACTACGCCAGATTGTGTGTTACACTTTTTTATTAACATGTTACCTTATTCTGATCGAGTTGGCGAAAGATACTCATAGATCTAAAATAAACTCACAACGCCATGGATAAAAAGAAAAGACATACAGACAAATAATAACACACAAGACACAACATAGAAACATAAAGACTAAGCAAAACGAAACAAACCAAAAACTGGGGGTGATCTCAGGTGCTCCGAAATAACCCTGATTCATAATATTTTTGTTCAGACACTGGTAACGTTTGACTATGTCTGAGTAGCAGCTGCAAGCTCTAGAATACTGAATGATATGGAAAATAGTTCTCTCATCTGTAGGACGGTATATATTGCTACAAAGGTTGGAAGCATTGATGATTTCAAAATTAAAATCGTTTCCTAGGTCATATAGTCTGGTACTAAGCTGACCGCTAATAAAGATAGGAAGATGTGGTGTGAGTGCCAATGAGACAACTCTCCATCCAAATAACAATTTATAAACGTAAACCATTATAGGTCAATGTACGGCCTTCAACACGGAGCCTTAGTTTACACCGAACAACAAGATATAAAGGGTCCCAAAATTACTAGTGTAAAACCATTCAGACGGGAAAACGGTCTAATCTATATATAAAAAACGAGAAACGAGAAACACGTATAAATTACATAAACAAACGACAACTACTGTTAATCAGATTCCTGACTTAGGACAGGTGCAAACATTTGCAGCGCGATTAAACGTTTTAATGGTATCAAACCTTCTACTTTAGCTGTTTAACAATATAAAATGTGTTATCTTAATTTATGACTTGTGTCTATCTTTTTACTATCTAGATTTCTTCTTTCTTTTTTTAAATAGCAATAATTGCGGTCTTAGAAGAATATTTCCTGACGAAGAAGTGACAATCGTGAAATTTTCTGAACATTTTTTATTTAAAAAAAATGAAATGTTAATAACGTTTACTCGCACATAACGTGTTTTAAAAAGAATGTTAAATTTCTATATATTATTTCTACTATATCATAAAAAGGGTGAGGTATGTCTTACATACCAATATATGTGGGCGGTTCGCAACATCTGTTATCATTGCAAAGTGGTCCTATGCCTGTATCTTGTTCATTGACATCACACACAGGTTTACTTTCTCCGTTTTTAGCTTTACACTAAGCATACTGAAGCGTATCTTAGAATAGATAAGTAGGACAAGACAATGTACATATACATTATTATATGAGCTACACTAGTTTTAGGATTCCTCGCCAAAAAGATATCATTACACATATCTTACAATTAGTCTTTGTGAATTTTTTTAAACATTTAAACCTCAGAAGATTGTTAGTCTTATTAATATCTTAAAAACACATCTGCTTTTGAGTTTATTTTCTTGTAAAAACACCTTTACGTTATTTTCATTTATTCTAGGAAATTACCGTTCGTGATGATATCAATTTTATCGAATAAAGATAAATTAACGGTGTTCTACTCCTTTGTCGAGGTTTTGTCTCTTTGATAAATTACAAATTTTCGATTCGTCATTTTATACTTAACATGTGATTGAATAAACTTTTTTTGGGGTATAACCAAAATTCGTTCGACATGTTTATTCGGTTGTTGGACTGTACTACTTAATGAACGACCTGAAATCAACCAACAGTAACATGTGTATGCGGCTTACATACCTGTACATGTAGGTTTTTAGCAACATCTATAACTATGACGGCATAATGAACCTGTGTCTTCTTAATGTTCATAACACGTTTGTTTACACATTCCATTTCAGCTGTACATTGACGTGTATCTAGATATGAAAACTTGATACAAATATTATTTCTATTTCTTAGAATACCTAATTTAGTCAAAGAAAATAAAAGAAATAGCGGTATTCCTAATTGTAACACTGTGTCTACCCCCTGCTGGTTAACTGTTAGTTATAAAACTGTGTCTACCCCTGCTGGTTAACTGTTAGGTGTAATACTGTATCTACCCCTTGCTGGTTAACTGTAAGTTATAACACTGTGTCTACCCCCTGCTGGTTAACTGTTAGTTATAACACTGTGTCTACCCCTCTGCTGATTAACTGTTAGTTATAACACTGTGTCTACACCCCTGCTGGTTAATTGTTATTTATAATACAATGTGACTGCTGTTCTCGTATTTTTCTTCGCGTTATTCCTAATTGTAAAACAGTGTTAACCCCCTCCCCCCACGGCTGGTTAACTGTTAGTTATAACACTGTGTCTACCCCTCTGCTGGTTGACTGTTAGTTATAACACTGTGTCTACACCCTGCTGGTTAATTGTTATTTATAACACAATGTGACTGCTGTTCTCGTATTTTTCTTCGCGTTATTCCTAATTATAAAACAGTGTTAACCCCCCCCCCCCCCACCCCGCGGCTGGTTAACTGATAGTTATAACACAGTGTCTACCCCTGCTGGTTTAGTTATAACACTGTGTCTACCCCCCTGCTTGTTAACTGTTAGTTGTAACACTGTGTCTACCGCCCTACTGGTTAACTGTTAATTAAAACACTGTGTCTATCCCCTGCTGGTTAACTGTTAGTTATAAAACAGTGTCTACCCCAGCTGGTTAACTTTAAGTTATAACACTGTTCCACCCCCTGCTGAATTACTGTTAGTTATAACACAATGTGACTCCTGTCCTCGTTTTTTACCTGTGTACTTATTATGTCTTTTATTTTTGTTCACAAATCGTTGTCATGATAATGGATTTATGTGTGACTGTTATGCAAGTAAAATGTTTAGTTAGCTATAAAACTAAGTTTAATCTATCATGTTTAACTGTTTTTAATCAGGAATATGACAATTTATATCCAGTCGTTTGACGTTTTTGAGTTTTTCATTTTGACATTTCCTAAAGGACTTTCCTTTTCAAATTTGATCCAGCCAACCTATATTTTCTCATTAATTTATTGGTCAGTTTTGTAGCTTTTGATATGTACAATAAGATCAAACAGAAGTAAATTGAGTTTAGAAAATATGAAAAGAATATATTAGAAATTAAATATAACACTCAAGATCAAGGCAATAACAGTTTTCCGATGTTCAAAACTCATATATGAATCCGATAACATTGATGATTGGGTTATATTAACCACCAGAGACAAAAAGTCTGTGTAAATCGACATTTGAACTCTACTAAACTTGTTTCTTATTGGTAACCGCTTTAGGTATATGCTTTTTCAACATGTCTTAAAAATCATACAGCAAAACTAATCAATATAAGAACAAGGGATGATCGTCAATGAGAATATACACTTAAGCTTGCTCAAAAAGAGGTTCGAAAGATACCAAAGGGATGGTCAACCTCATGAATCAAAAATAAACTGTCAATGCCAATGCTAACAAAGAAAAAGACAAACAAACAAATAATTATTAGGTGTTTGGTAACAACAACGGATCGCAAGATATCCTTCTACAATGAACGCAATACTTTTCGTGTAGTCAAAATTTGATTACCCGACAGTATTTGAAACTGGTTCATTTCCATAATACAAGGACAGAACGAATATATTACAGACAGAAACCGATGTAAACAACCAATTAACAGGATCATAAATGAGCACATGCACATATATAATGTAGTAGAGTCATACATGTGTGTCAGTACTCAACCCACCTCTTACCTTGGTTATTGGTGATACAGCACAACATTAGAAGACATTTTATTAGTCAGTTGCATTCATGATGATCAGTGTTGAGTGGTCTGTGTTTCATATTCAGTTGTTTTATATGGGTTTTTTTTTGTTCAGGCCCCGAAACACTTAACTCCGAAACATACAATTGAATTAAAATTGAAAAAAAAGACTAACAAATAAATCTGAATCTTCGAAAGGGTAAGTAGATCTAGTTCCACATGTTGCACCCGTCGTGTTGCTCATGTTAGTAAATACCCGGTAATAAGCCTAATTTGGTAGGTCACATTTGGGAAAAGGACTTGAGACTCTTTTAAGATTATTGCAGTACTGTTGATATCAATGTCAATACCTGCACCTCCCTTGATACAGGAATACGATTATATGTGTGTATCAGATTTTTGGTGTTTAACGCCGCTTTTAAGCACCGCATTTATGCTATTTTGTGGCAGTCCGTTTTTATTGGTGGAGGAAGCCGGAGTGTCCGGAGAAAATCACCGACCATTGATATACCTTGTCAATTAAGAATGAAGTTGAGTGCACCCGCACGAGCGGGGTCGGACTCACAACCTTAGTGTTAACTGGCTAGTGATTACAGTAGTAACTTCTTAGACCACTCGATCACCACGGCTCCTGTGTGTGTATAAGAACTTCGATTTCAGTCGTGAAAAGATGACAGACATTTCATAGCCTTTTTTACTCTGAAAACGGGCTTTGATCGAGCATTCACATAGTGTTTTTTTTTATTTATGAAGTTGAAGTTTTATCAAAGACCTGATTGTTTTGACTCATTCTGATGACAAAGTACCCATTTCAACTTCTTCTCGTTTAGCGCATGCTCTAGCGTAGTTCTCAATGGAATCCATAATTATTTTCAAAGTTATTAATCCAATGGATGTGTTGGAGTTCTCTTATCTTAAGCCCATAATATATCACCTTTTGGAGATGTTCAAGTTGAATTATGTTTAGATCTCCAGTAATTTAAGGCGAGTGGTAACAGTCACATATAACGGCGGTTTGTAGG
>CM034358.1:15722190-15800023 GCA_019925275.1 Mytilus edulis
GGTGCGGGAATTTCTCGCTACATTGAAGACCTGTTCATGACCTTCTGCTGTTGTTTTTTCTATGGTCGGGTTGTTGTCTCTTTGGCACATTCCCCATTTCCATTCTCAATTTTATTGAAAGACATAGTCATTATACTACATGTGTTTACACATAAAAATGTTTTTGAGGATACAAACACCTGGTCAATGTATGATTACTCCTTGATCTACCATTTAACCCTGTATTATTGATGTTACTTATGAATAATTAAATACTAATCTAAATAACACCTCTAGCTACTTTTGATATCGTTTTTCATTATAATAAAACTTAAACTTATTTAGATAAACAAAAGAATAAAGAAAAATTGTGTTACTGTGGATTCATTTATTTTCGTAGGTAGTAATTTTTGTGGATTGAGGCAAGTTTTCAGGATATTTAAAGTTACGCTTTTGTCAAAGTCTACATACATTCCTTTTGAACATTTGTAATTCGTTGACATTTAAATTCGTGGTTCCTCTGTACCAAAGAAATCTACGATAATTAGTATCCAATGAATATAACTTTTACACTCAAACATCAGAGAGTCTTATTTCAGTTTTGTGTGTATGTAATGTTCTTGTGATGATAGGTCTTATAGCTTACTCTAGATATTTAGTACTCATTTGGCATACAAAGTAATTAGCCCTGTATCTTTTATGAAATCTTTTTTAAATCAGATTTTCTTCAATCTATTCATTTCACATTCAGTATATAGTGTATGCTTTGTGTGTATAAATGTTGGTATGCTACATAAAGTATAAATTAAATGTTAGTGTAATATGAATAGATATAGGAAGATGTGGTGTGAGTGCTATGAAGTCTGTTTATACTGTTAATATTTGTTTCTCTTGTTTTCCTAACAATTGTATTCATTCGTATAATTAATTAAATAACAACTATAGATTCTATGTTTAACACAAATTTAGCAAGTCAGGACCTGGTAGTTTAAAGTGGTTCTTGTTGGTTCATGTTTGTCATAGATGTTTTTGTAAATTGTTTTGTTATAAATTAGGCGGACATAAGGATGTTTGTTTATTTGCTTGATTTGATTTACATTCTTTCACATTGTGACCTATTATAGCTGAATATATTTTCTCATTGACTACAGATGTTTCATTTATTTGTCAAAAACAACAACTATGACCTCTGTTAATATTTCCATTGGTATGAATTTAAAGAAATATGGACCAAATATCAATGAGACATCAACCCAACGACACAAACAATCCAGACATCTACGGGTATTGGCAGACTTCACACTTAACCAAAAGACACAAATAATCCAGACATCTACGGGTATAGGCATACTTCACACCTATCCAAAGACACACATAATCCAGACATCTATGGGTATCGGCAGACTTCACACTTAACCCAAAGACACAAATAATTCAGACATCTACGGGTATCGGCAGACTTCACACTTAACCCAAAGATACAAATAATCCAGACATCTACGGGTATCGGCAAACTTCACATTTAACCCAAAGACACAAATAATCCAGACATCTACGGGTATCGGCAGACTTCACACTTAACCAAAAGACCACAAGCCCAGGCTTGTAAAACTCTCCTCTACAAGCCAACCAAGTCCAACTAAAATTGAGCTTTGGGCTTATGGATTTAAAAGTTTATAGTGAAGACTGTATTGGTCATATAAAGTCTTCGGCAAATGTCAATACAATTTTTCCAGATCTAAAGCAGCCAGAATATATTAAAAAAGAAGTATTTAAATAAAAGAGTCCTTGATCTTTTTTTTGAGGAGATTTTGCATGACAAACTCATTTTAAATGTTATTATCTATTACATAACATATATGTACTATTCAATATTAAAGTAAATTTTTGGAACCATATAACGTTACCTTATTTCATGATTTTAAAAGTTCAGACAATGTGCGTAATGACATGAGGTGACTTAAATGCCAACAAAGCAATTTATCTGTACATACATGTGTATGTTTAAAAAAAAAAAGGAAATATTTTTGAATGAATTTTCAACTGTACATAGCTAAAATACTTATGGGCTGACTTGGTGTTTTTTTGAAAGAAACATTTCTCAATGAAATTGATATTGGCTTACCAAGAGCTTTAAGAATGGTTTAAAAGGAGGTCTCAATCCAGTAAGGGAATGTTCCTGATTTTTAAACAATGATAAAGCGAGTCATTGGGCACTTAACTTTCTAATAGCTATATTACTTCACCATTTTAGAAAAAATCTTGAGGTACATATAAATGCACATCATTGCATATTTTGGTCTTTGTTGCGTAGCTATCTTATGGCGTTGCCTTATTACACATGTATTACTATAATTATATTTTTATTTGTACTTTTTATTTCCATTTTGGTCTTTGTTGGGTAGGACATTACTGATGTCCTTATTATTATCATCATATTTTATATAAATTCACTCTATGACATCTTACTATAGGCTAAGCCAAACTATGTTTTTTTCTTTGATGTAAGTGGCCAAGAGGGATAATCTATCAAAACTTGGCAACTGATTAGATATTGAGTACAATTTTTAATTGTATTTTCCTGTTATATGGTAAAATTTGAAATATTCAAAAATACTTCCCACAGGAAATTAAATTTTGAAATTCTTATTTCGTTATTAAAGAGAGCACTTTTTGCAGGTAAAATATGATGAAGAAACTCAGTCAAAGAAAAAACAAGAGGCTGTCACAACGACAGCAAACCGGATTTATTAACATTTATTTGTGTCCTGGCAATATCACAAGAACCATTACTGATGAATGGTGAAAGTGAAAATCGTCAATATCAAATTTGACCTCCATTTTGTCATCAGTATCAACATATTAAAATTTGAAAATCTTAGATTGAATGGTTCATGAGTAAATGCAACAACGTGAATGGAAACGCCATTTAACGATCTTTCAAGAACCATAACTCCTGAACAGTAAAAGTCAAAATCGTCAATATTGAACTTGACCTCTATTTTGTCATCAGTAACAACATATAAAAATTTCAAAAGCTTTGGTTGAATGGTTCATGAGAAAATGCACGGACAGGACTGGAAACACCATTTTTCAATCTTTCAAGAACCATAACTCCTGAACGGTAAAAGTCAAAATCGTCATTATTGAACTTGACCTCCATTTTGTCATCAGTAACAACATATTAAAATTTGGGAAGCTTTGGTAGAACAGTTCATGCGTAAATGCATGGACATGACTGGAAACTCCATTTTTCAATCTTTCAAGAACCATAACTCCTGAACGGTAAAAGTCAAAATCGTCATTGTTGAACTTGACCTTCATTTAGTTGTCTGTAACAACATATTAAAATTTGGGAAGCTTTGGTAGAACAGTTCATGCGTAAATGCACGGACATGACTGGAAACTCCATTTTTCAATCTTTCAAGAACCATAACTCCTGAACAGTAAAAGTCAAAATCGCCATTATTGAACTTGACCTTCATTTAGTTGTCAGTTACAACATATTAAAATTTTAAAAGCTTTGGTTGAACGATTCATGAGTTAATGCACGAACAACATTTGATTGCCGCCCGCCCACCCGCCCGACTGCCCGTACATCCCCAAATCAATAACCGACATTTTTGTCACAAAAATCCGGTTAAAAACCTATGTTGACGACTGAATCTTTCTTGAAGGCTGCTGATGATATTCATTCAACAAGCATTACATCTCTGAACAATATCTAAGCCAAGTCTTTTTGGTTTTTTTTAGGTATTGGATCCCCTTGCTAAAATATTCTAAAAATAATGAAACTTCAAAGAACCCATTTTCATGGTAAATGTTTACTACTATATACCAATGTTGTTAAGGTAAACAAATTTGAGAGAGCTATACAAGATCTACATCTACTCACCAGAAGTTTGTTGAGGTGGACTTTTGTTGACATATGGGTTCAGCAAACGTGATCTTTTCTTATCATAGCCTTTTCGTGTGATGTCACCTGAAAAATACATGAAAGCACATTCTAATTTCTTATCGTAGCTTGTTTTGGGTGATGTCACCTGCAAAATACATGAAAACACATTCTAATAAGACTAATTTCTTAAAATCTAGAAGTAATTCTTCCATCATGATCCTATAATTGTTGTAATCTTAATTAACCAGATGTTCAATTTAGTAACACTACATGTCAATTCATCAGCCGTCTGAGGTACATGTAAATGTAATTCTATTATAAGATCATGTTAGATTTGCATGTTGCGCTTTCATATTTAACAGCACTACCATTAGGTTGATACCACTGTTGGTGGACTTTTTATATGAATTTGCATGTGATGCTCAAATAGGGTGCCATTTATGTGAAATTTGGGGTACAACGTATGAGACAACACACAGGACAAAAACCCAAGATATGTAGATATCAATATAAGGTCTTCAACTACTGACATGCTAAGGTTGATTTGATTGTTGCTTGCTTAAAGTTTTTGCTTTTTGGTTGATTATTGGTTGATTATTGGTTGATTATTGGTTGATTATTGGTTGCTTAAAAGTTTAAGCTTTTTGATTTTATATTGGTTGCAGTTGCTCAAAAATGTTTTTTTTTTTTAGATTGATTGGTTGTTGCTAAATGTCTAGTGTACATGGTGTAATGAGTTTCCAATATCCTCCATAAGAGCCTCTAAGATCATGCATAAGTTTTACTATTCGAAAGCCAAAGTTTCAATATTTTTTTTCATTTTCACTTCATTATTACACAACAATTACATAGTTGAAGGTACAAAAGGTGACTTAAAACCAAATGTCAAAATCTGAACATCAGCAAAATCATGAAAACTTTCATCCATCCAATTACAGTGGCGGATCCAGGACTTTTCCTAAGGGGGCCCACTCCAGTCAAGCTTCAATGATTCCCTATATAATCAACCAAATTTTTCCCAAGAAAGAGGGGCCGGGAGTCAATCCCCCCCCCCCCTGGATCCGCCTATGAATTACATAATTGACATTACTATTTTTAATTTTGTAATGCAACTTTCATGCATGAAACATTGTCTAATTTAATATTAAAATATATTAAAAAAAAAATTTCATGTAATACAATACATTTTCTGATGTTCTCTGTTTTCTCATCATTCGACATATGTTATCGAATAAATTTTAAAAAGCTGACAAAGTATATATGTACAATACGAAGATGAAACAAAGATAAAACGTTATCTTAACAACACATCAGATTACTCACAAAGTCAAACAGGTTTTATATGATAAACGTAGCTATTTAAAAAACTGTTACACCTGATCTCATCAAACGAAACAAGTTATTTTTCCCATATGAATAAAAGGCAGCCTAGAAAAAATGCAAATTATTGTAGAAAAAAGTTTTCGATTTATGAATATATACATGTACATGTAGGAAGGCATAGGACAAAGGTTGGAAAGACAGGAGTCTTACAACAGAGATAAACTAAAGCGAACTTAAAAGGCATATCAAAGGCATACATGCATGTATAAGTAAAACAGGTTTTACCTTGCTATTTAAAAACCTGTTACAAAGATAACATTCTTTTTCCCATATGAATAAATGAAGGCCTGGTACAAATGAATATTATTGTAGAAAATAGTTCCTTTTCCCCATATGAATAAATAAAGGCCTGGTACAAATGCACAACTTCGTAGAATGAATATTTTTGTAGAAAAAAGTTATTGTCCCCATATGAATAAATAAAGGCCTGGGTCAAATGAATATTATTGTAGAAAAAAGTTTCTTTTCCCCATATGATTAAATAGAGGCCTGGTACAATTGCACAACTTGTAGAAACAAGTTGTTTTTTCTATATATATAAAATATATGGAGCAAATGTTGGGAAGACAGGAGTCTGACAACACAGATAAAACAGGTTTTAGTAACTTTTATCAAACTATTCAAACTAGAGGCTCTAAAGAGCCTGTGTCGCTCACCTTGGTCTATGTGCATATTAAACAAAGGACACAAATGGATTCATGACAAAATTGTATTTTGGTGATGGTGATGTGTTTGAAGTTCTTACTTTACTGAACGATTTTGCTTCTTACAATTATATCTATAATGAACTTTGCCCATTAGTAACAGAGAACTATATTTGGTAAAAATTTACATATTTACCAAATTAATGAAAATTGTTAAAAATTGACTATAAAGGGCAATAACTCCTTAAGGGGTCAATTGACCATTTAGGTCATGTTGACTTATTTGTAGATCTTACTTTGCTGAACATTATTGCTGTTTACAGTTTATCGCTATCTATAATAGTATTCAAGATAACCAAAAACGGCAAAATTTCTTTAAAAATTACCAATTGGAGGGCAGCAACCCAACAACCAGTTGTCCAATTCATCTGAAAAATTCAGGGCAGATAGATATTGACTTGATTAACAATTTAACTTCTTGTCAGATTTGCTCTAGATGCTTTGAATTCATAGTTATAAGCCAAAAACTGCATTTTACCCCTATGTTCTATTTTTAGCCGTGGCGGCCATCTTGGTTGAATGGCCAGGTCATCGGACACATTTTTCAAACTAGATACCCCAAAGATGATTGTGGCCTAGTAGTTTCAGTGGAGATTTTGTAAAAGATTACTTAGATTTATGAAAAATGGTTAAAGATTGACTATAAAGGGCAATAACTCCTAAAGGGGTCAACTGACCATTTTGGTCATGTTGACTTATTTGTAGATCTTACTTTGCTGAACATTATTGCTGTATACAATTTATCTCTATCTATAATAATATTCAAGATAATAACCAAAAACAGCAAAATTTCCTCAAAATTACCAATTCAGGGGCAGCAACCCAACAACCGATTAACCGATTCATCTGAAAATTTCAGGGCAGATAGATCTTGACCTGATAAACATTTTTATCCCATGTCAGATTTCCTCAAAATGCTTTGGTTTTTGAGTTATAAGCCAAAAACTGCATTTTACCCCTATGTTCTATTTTTAGCGGTGGCGGCCATCTTGGTTGGTTGACCAGGTCACGCCACACATTTTTTAAACTAGATACCCCAAAGATGATTGTGGCCAAGTTTGGATTAATTTGGCCCAGTAGTTTCAGAGGAGAAGATTTTTGTAAAAGATTAATTTAATTTATGAAAAATGGTTAAAATTGACTATAAAGGGCAATAACTCCTAAACGGGTCAACTGACCATTTTGGTCATGTTGACTTATTTGTAGATCTTACTTTGATGAACATTATTGCTGTTTACAGTTTATCTCTATCTATAATAATATTCAAGATAATAACCAAAAACAGCAAAATTTCCTCAAAATTACCACTTCAGGGGCAGCAACCCAACAACCGATTGACTGATTCATCTGAAAATTTCAGGGCAGATAGATCTTGACCTGATAAACATTTTTATCCCGTTAGATTTCCTCAAAATGCTTTGGTTTTTGAGTTATAAGCCAAAAACTGCATTTTACCCCTTTGTTCTATTTTTAGCCGTGGCGGCCATCTTGGTTGGTTGACCAGGTCACGCCACACATTTTTTAAACTAGATACCCCAAAGATGATTGTGGCCAAGTTTGGATTAATTTGGCCCAGTTGTTTCAGAGGAGAAGATTTTTGTAAAAGATTACTTTAATTAACGAAAAATGGTTAAAAATTGACTATAAAGGGCAATAACTCCTAAACGGGTCAACTGACCATTTTGGTCATGTTGACTTATTTGTAGATCTTACTTTGCTGAACATTATTGCTGTTTACAGTTTATCTCTATCTATAATAATATTCAAGATAATAACCAAAAACAGCAAAATTTCCTCAAAATTACCAATTCAGGGGCAGCAACCCAACAACCGATTGACCGATTCATCTGAAAATTTCAGGGCAGATAGATCTTGACCTGATAAACATTTTTACCCCATGTCAGATTTGCTCTAAATGCTTTGGTTTTTGAGTTATAAGCCAAAAACTGCATTTTACCCCTATGTTCTATTTTTAGCCGTGGCGGCCATCTTGGTTGGTTGACCGGGTCACGCCACACATTTTTTAAACTAGATACCCCAATGATGATTGTGGCCAAGTTTGGTTTGATTTGGCCCAGTAGTTTCAGAGGAGAAGATTTTTGTAAAAGTTAACGACGACGGACGACGACGACGACGGACGACGGACGACGGACGACGACGGACGCCAAGTGATGAGAAAAGCTCACTTGGCCCTTCGGGCCAGGTGAGCTAAAAAGTGTTACACCTGATATCATCAAAGAAACAAGTTCTTTTTCTCATATGAATAAATGAAGGCATAGGACAACTGTATATCTTCGTAGATCAGTTCGTTTTCCCATATGATCACATATAAAGCCATGGAACAAATGATTGAAAAGTAAGGTAGGCAGCTGTCAAAAATCACAAAAAAACGAAACAGATACAGACATAGATCTTCTTAAACAGGTCTTCCTGAGACATCCACTTAATTCATATCTAATACACATCATGATAATGTGGTTCGCGTTTTCTGATTTTATTTTTTTTTGGTCAGCAAATGGTCAGAGCAAATATTTGTCAAAATTTTATAAAAGTTATACCAGCCAAATTATTTTAGAAGAGGTGTTTGGTACATGTAACACCTTAACTGGTATATTTTTCTTTCAAAATCAATAGAAAAAGTTTTTTTTTTGTATGTTTCTTTCAAAATCGATAGAAAAAGTGGTTTTTTTTGTATGTTTCTTTCAAAATCGATAGATTGTATGTTTAAGTACATTTGTCAATGATCAATGATCAAATATCAATAAGTCACAACATCCCTAAATAAATCACAGTACAAACTACTCCTAGACATCATTTGTCACATGTAAGATGACATTATTGTACCATTATAGAACTCATCACCATCTGCAAGATGGTATAGAATGGTAAAATATCATGTGACTAAACCACATGGCATAAATATCATGTGACTTTAAAACCACATGTTTCCCTGCTAGTCAAACACTCAAATATGTGAACATGTACTGGCTTGCCTCCTGCAAGGATACATGGAGTGCAAAATTTAACAGATTAAACTTTATGATGTGCCCTGTAGCATGTTTTAGTCTACTGATTTGTGGATTTTATAAACAACAAGATTGTATGTCAGAAAAAAGTCGATGTACAAAAATGTCATGATTGAATGAAAGTGTTTAAAGAAACTTCGGCACTATGGCAAATGGTGGTCAGGTGGTGATCTACTTTTTTGTTGGAAGCCAGAGTGCCCTTGAGGAACCAATGACCTTGAGCAGGATAACTGACAATGCTAGTAATATAGCACTAAAAACAATAACAGTCTGTCCACACTACATAGAAAATCTAAAGACTAAGCGAAGTGAACCCCACTAAAAAAACATAAACCTGAGCTTCCTCAGTTTAAAATCTGTAACATACAAATTGCAGCTTTATTAAATAAGTCAATCATCCTTCCTTGGTACAATTTACTGCAATACATGTGATTTGAAGGGGGCTCCTGGGTATAAATCAATTTTTTTTTCTAATATAGGATTTCGCTATATTTTTTTATAAATGAACTTTATCCTATACTTAATAGAAAAAATGCTATAAAAAAATAGAGTCACCGTTTATTTAACTAACAATCATCCTCCGGAAGAAGCATACATTTTTGTTAATGTCCTTTTTTTCTGTTGAACTGATAGGCGAAATTGAGGTAATATCGAAATAAAAAAATAACCTAATTACAGAAATCGCTTAAATTTTACAATTATTTAGTTTATGTATAGCTTATTTGAAAACAATAATAAAAAATATAGGTCACCGATGAGTTAAAAAAGATATTTAAAATTAAATGTCAAAAAATGGCATTTTTGCACCAAAGGGAGATAATTTGGAGCTTTTCCAATGATATAAATATTTCAAAAGTCTTCTGGGGCCGAACTGAATCGATTTTTTTTTTTTTGATTTTTGTACCAAATCATAAAGTAATAACTAATAGTGTAATAAATAAAATTTGTAATAAAAAAATAAAGGTTTAATTTTTTCCTGAAATTTTTGTACCCACGAGCCTCCTTAATAACCACATACATATATTTCCTGCCATGCTGCTGCCAGTCAAACACTCAAGTATGATATACATGTTTAAACTTGAATTAATATTGAGAATGGAAATGGGGAATGTGCCAAAGAGACAACAACCCAACCATAGAGCAGACAACAGCAGAAGGTCATCAACAGGTCTTCAATGCAACGAGAAATTCTCGCACCCGGAGTTGAATTGAATACATGGAATGCAAAAACACAGGTTTATATAGATTAAAATTTACACCTTGCTTGTTTAGCATAGTTTACCACAAGTTTGGTTGGTTTTTTTTTTTTTAAACAGGAAATTAATCAAATCAAAATGACAAGATTTATACAATTTACCAAAGCCATTATTGTCGCTAAACATATAAGATAAATGAAAAAAAGGCACCAGAGGAAAAAAGATAGGAAATAAAGAATGCAGAGTAAAAAATTTGCTACATACTTTTAACAAAAAAATGTCTAAATGGTGATGAAAAATGAGCTTTCAACATGCCCCACACCAAGCATGATACATCTATGTACAATATTTACATTCAAAATCTGAATAGAGAGAAAGTGCAGGGTAAAATATTTGGTAATCTCGACACCACTTTTAGAGAATAGTTGAAATGATGAGAAAATGCCCTTCCCCCAGCATGGTATATAATGTTATAAATGTTTTATGTATATATTTACAAATCTATCAATATAGATATAAAAGTCATTAGCTTTAATCTGTCAATTACATGTTATAATATTTATAAACAATGAAATGAACACTCCCTTGCTGTATCTGTCAATTACATGTTATAATATTTATAAACAATGAAATGAACACTCCCCAGCTGATTCATTAAACTTTCCACCTCTTATGACACTTCAAAGCTACAGCTACTGAGTAATTATCATATGTAATCATAACATACTACTAACCTAATGGGGGTCCTCATGAGAGGGGCTTTTTTTTTCTTTTTTTTTCTTGTAAATTTTATATATTACAGCAAGGGAACACTATTTAATAGCACAGTGACATGTTTCTAACCCTTGTTTGACCATACTTGACAATCTGGATTAAGTTTCAAAGTAACTGTTATTTCAAGTCTCATTAGGCTAGATTCTGTAATTTTTTTAATATCCCTGCCCCCCCCCCCTCTTTCCTCTTCTCCCTCCAAGAATATCATTCATTGATGATTTTTTTCCAACATTTTCAAGATGTTTCTAACCCAGTTATTCTGCTCTCTTATCATTTTCTCTCTCCTATAGCTATCTACATGACCTTTTTATTACTTTTAATTCATTTAATTCAATTCTTACAAGGTCAGATTATTTAATTTTCAAATCTTCCAGCCCACCTCTTTACCCTCCTAGAATATTATTCATTGATGATTTTTTTCCAACATTTTCAAGATGTTTCTAAACCAGTTATTCTGCTCTCTTATCACTCTCTTTCTACCCTATCTACTTTCAATTCACTAAAGACTTTACTAAAAGTCAAATTGACCTTTTAGAATGAATGAAATGAAAGATTGGCAGATGAAAGAATGAAGTGGTATTAAAGCTATGAATGACACTTCAAAGTAACATCTACCAAGGAGTAATGATGAATAATCATATAACAGTAGGACATAAAGAGGGTCTATGGGAGGTGCCAAGGCATACCAACAAACTGTTGATCATGTTAAATAGTCTTAAGGTATAGAAGTGTTATGCTGTTTGATAACCGAAGACTTGCCTAAAGTTTTTGAATGAAAAACTCATCAGTCAGAGAGTCTGCATTAAAATCATGAAAATGTTTTCAAACTTCTTTTGTAAATCAACAAATATCATGATAATAGTAAATGTGTATGGCCTTCAATAATAAGCAAAAATCTATAACGCAGAGTCAGCAATAAAAGACCTCAAAATGATCTATGTAAAACAATTCAACCAAGGAAACTAATGGCATGATTTAAGTAAAGAAAAAAACACAATGAACAAAATAAAAGTATGATATATATATATGCATATTAACAAAGACAGGAATTACAGGATCCTGACTAGGATCTATGCAGACCTGTTTCAGTGAAGCAGACATCAAAAGATACAACAAAACTATGTGAAATTAGGTAATATTGCAGGAAAGATTAATTAGTATAAAACAACATGCCTTCTGGCTGTAGGTATTACAAGTACACTGTACAGTTTACAGAAGCTGTTTTCACTTAAAATAGTTGAAATACTAACAATCTATATCTTATAGTTTATTAATAGCTGGATTCTGATTTGAATTTATCTCAGTGACCTTAACCTTTACGAGTCGCTAGATCACACATTCTTTAGTGGTGGGTAACAAATAATATGTACACCAAGTATCAATTAAACATCCTTTGTCGCATTCAAAATTTCTCAGTGGACACCCTCTGCGCTCAGCCACATCCTCACAAGCACAGGATTGGTAAACTTCTGCTGGGCCTTTAAAAATCATCTCCACAGGTCAATATAAATTAACTTAAATTTTCTTATTTGCTTCCAGCTTTTAGATTTAAAAGTCTATTGTGAAGGCTGGGTGGCACTCAATTTTGTATAATCTAAATAAAGGCATAGTAAGTTGGACTAACATTATGACCTTGACCTTTCAAACAGTATTTAGAGCACACCCTTTGGTGGTGGGCAAAGAATTATTAATAATCATATTTTTCAAAACAACTGGTTTGCTATTTCAAGTCCATCTACCATGTCTACCCCAGATACCAACTGTGGGCATGGTTCTATAAAACTTATTCTTATATAGAACAACCATAGACTGAGTTACACAACTGACAAATCACTAGTCAGAAATAAAAAGCTTCAATGACAAAAGTTGAAAAATAAATGTAACAGATTTATACCACTGGCACTCAATGTACTAATATAATACTAAACTAAATTTCTAGTCAGGAAAAGTGAGATTCAAGTATTTCCTGGGGAAAGTGGTCTAGTTTATCATCTATATATAACTAAAACATGCTTTAGTTTATTACATCCATGAATATACACATTTAGTAAAAAAAACTTCTGATATTAAAGAAACATATAAAAACATACTAACTCAACTATTAAAGTATGCATAGGAAATTCACAAGTACAGTATACTTTCGTATCATATATATACTAAGCTTCAGGCCCCTCAATTTTTTTCCCTAGTCATGTAAATTTCTAACAACCTACCAACATTAGAAAGATATGTTGTGTGATAAGGCCATTTTAAACACTGATCTATCAGGAGGGGGTGGCATACCAAGGCTAATTGAACAAATCAGATTCCGATAGACATAACAAATTTTACAGACAAAAAAGTGCCTCATTACAGTGTTAAGTTTTCAAATTTCCCATAATTTGTGATAACCCTTCTTGATTTTATTTTTTCAATTAAAAAAAATGCAATTTTTTCCCATTGATTTTTTTCCTATGATACATTGTACAATGTATGTACAATGTAAACCATCCTTGTATTAAACAATAAATGTTGCCAAAAAATAAATGTACTTAAAATTCAATTATTTCCTGTTAGTTATATTTAAATTAAAACCTCATATAGAATTATTTATATTTAGTATATGAGATTGACCAAATAATCTGTCGGTCACCATCAGTTTGGGGAGTTAAATGTCATTTTTTTCCACCCATAAAATTAAGAATAGAAATAGGAAACATGTCAAAGAGACAACAACCCGACCATTGAGCAGACTTAACAGCTGAAGGCCACCAATGGGTCTTCAATGCAGCGAGAAACTCCCTAACCCGTAGGCGTCTTTCAGCTTGCTCCTAAACAAATATGTATACTAGTTCAGTGATAATGTGTAACCTTCACATTACCTAAGCAGAAGTATTATTTTGATTCTTTTTGTATGTCCCAGATGTGAAAGTACTAAGACTGAGTTGTGCCAAATTATGAATGAAAGCTAATGAGTAATGACAAACGGCAGCGCATGTTTTACAAAGATATTATGGTTTATTTTATTCCTTGCAACTCTGAAATCATAACCCAGAAAATTGCAATAATATGGATCCCTGCACAACAAAACAAACAAATATCTATACTGACAATGACTGAGTGAAAAATGTTTAGCAACGAATATTTTTAAAATCATATTTCAATTTTTTTTATTACTAAATTAATAACTCAATTACTTTTAACACATAGTATAAATAACAAATAATGTAATTCTTAATTGACCAAAATATTTCAACTTCTAATTATTTTTTGCAACAATAAAATTTTTATTTTGATAGTCTTTAAATTAAAACATATGTGGCTTAACTCTATATACTCAGTATCTTATTTTTTTTAGAAATGTTTTAAACATTAACATCCCATCCTTTATGAATGTTCCTGTCTGAACTTTCTAACATTCATAACAAACAATTGAAATTTAAAGTGTATCATAGAGGAAAGATCAATCAGTTTGTCACTGCCATGGGTTCATTTACACCATTTATAAACTCCTCCCTAGACATACAAGAGGGGATGACAGTGACATAGGGAAGCTCCTTGCACAAATTCCAATTTTTGTAAATTGCCCTTTTTTCTCCCCCAAGATCCTGCCTTTTATACCCCCCAAATAACACATCCAGTACATCCAAACTTTGTTATCCCCTTTATCCCACGTCCCTACATTGAATCCCCCTAATAACCCTTAGATATATATGTATATCTTAAATTAGTCTTCACAATAGACTTTTGCATCTCAAGGCACAAAGCTATGCTGATTTCAAAAATATAAGAGATGAGAGATTTAGGCACACTATAATAAAATTGAGAATGGGAATGGGGAATGTGTCAAAGAGACAACAAGCCGACCAAAGAGCCAACAGCAGAAGGTTACCAACAGGTCTACATACTTCAATATGACAGCATCCCAACAAAACAAAATTAAAGACAGCAGGTATAACTTCTGTCAATGATTAATTGGCAACACAAAATGTCATCATTCTTAAAGACTTAGAGGGGATGAACTATCATGACTATAGAAAATGCAAATGCAGTGTTGTACATGTATTCTTGTGATCTTAAATGATGAACTTTATATGACAATGGTCTATCTTTCATGCATGTATATTGTATTTGTAAATCAAAGGTTTTTGCGTTCAGTGATTCATATACAAAACATTCTCCTTGTTGTTTAATTTACAGAATGAATAGACTTGAAATTTTAAATGTTGGGGTTTGGCTACAAAGGATGGTGGTATACGAATTAAGAAGGGGGCTTAAATTTATCTGCAGTAATGGAAATTTCAAATTTTAAAGAATTAAAGCTTATTTGTTTGTGTACTGAATAAAATTAATGTAATATATATACATTTCAATTCAAAGTACACAGACAGTGTTCTCGATTTCAAATGCAATGACTTACCCATCCCAATATGTACAAAACAATGTACATGCCATATATTATACATACATGTACAATGTACATAAATTCATAAAAGTCGTTCACCAACAAACAACCAAAATACGTTTATGAATGTGTAATACATTTATATTTTATGTTGTAAATGTAATTATATCTAACATTAAAACATTTACCTTCATTTTCATCATGAAACTCATTGTCTTGTAACCCTTCTATAATATCACCCAGATTGTACATCGTTAATTTCGTAATGTATTTCAACACATAAAATCCAAATGAGTTAAAATATGACGTTACAATATAACATTTTTGTCAGTACAACTACAACACTAAAACGTATCATTATGTACAACCACTTAACACAAGGAAAGAAAAAGTATGATAGGAAAGAGTGCAGCTTCCCCTAGGTCAGACACAAAAATGTTCACATTGTCACAAAGCTCCTGTGATGGGGTCTACATGGGGTTTCTATATAAAGAAACTTTAACAATGTTAAAAATTGCTTAGACACTAAGTTGGTATATCATTCTGGGTTCTACATGGGGTTTCTAAATTTAAAATAAAAAAAGCTTCGTCACAAAGTCATATGACCATTCAGGGATCTATATTTAGTTCCTAAAATTAGAAACCTATAAAAGCTTAGTAACCAAGTTTATATGATCATTCAGGTTCCAATATTTGTATCTGGGGTTCCCAAATTTAGGAATCTAAAAAACGGTTTGTCACAAAGTATCAGATTCCTAATAATCCTAGCATAAGCTAATGAGGGTCATCATGGGATTCTTTGAATTACACGATCATAAATTAAATGCCACAGATCCCTGCGATGGGAGTCTACATGGAACTGAAGCTGTAAAATAAAATAAAAACACCAAGATCTTGAATTTGGAGCAAACACAAACAAAACTGATTGTCACAAAGATACATACATGTACATGTACATGCACAGATCCCTGAGGGCAGAGACAAGAAAACATTTCCTGTGACAAGCTTCTACATTAGGCTCCTTATGTCAGCAACATAAGATTTTACACTGATAATGAAGGTCTACATGCTGTGTTATAACAAAAGTGTTACATATACTAGCATGACTAGTGCAGCTGTACTCATGGAACTAGCAGTGATGATTGTCATTGAGTTGCACCAAAAATAAAAAACTATTTGCAAAAGTATACCTGGTACTAAGGACTGAGGAGTGATGATTGCTAACAAAGAATTTATCAGTGGACCGTGGTACCCGGCCGGCGAAAAGCAATGATGGTCACAAAGTAACTATGATGGGGTTCTACATGCTCATCTATTCTATAAGGTAAGACACACAACTAATAGGTTAACTTCATTGTAGTACCAACAATTACAATGTCATAAAGCTGTTTATCCTTTCCTGCGCCTATAGCTATATCACCCTGCTCAGTGGCTTCCTTACTCTCATATCATGGCTTTGAAGTTTGAGATCTGAGCAGGCATTATCAGTGGCGTCACTGGATCATGTCTGAGAAGAAGTTATCAGCAACCTCACAATGTGTGAGGACATGTTATCAATAAAATTGAGAATGGAAATGGGGAATGTGTCAAAGAGACAACAACCCGACCAAATAAAAAACAACAGCAGAGGGTCAAGCTTGCTTCAACAATCATAACACTGTCTTAAAGAGTGGAAAAGGCCAGTAAAGACAAAAAAATCACATTGTGGCCTGCGGCTGATATTTTATGATATCAATATATAGAAAACCCGATAATCTATACTTATCGAGCCCATCAATTTAGATATGACCCAAGTAAACTTATCAATCTGACTGTCCACGGTGGAAGTTGAACTGGTATGTAAAAACAATTTTACTGCAGAATTTGTATAATTAATATTGCATAAAATCATTCATCTGACATGTCTGAAGACCCTTTCATCACAAAAATTTTAATTTAAAATCATGAAAAATCTCCTGTAAATTTGATTTTAATGCAACTGAATGGCTGCTATAACTTCGAATATTTCAGCAATTAATACAATTAAACATGTACAATGTATAATCAACATGATCATGATGATAATGATTGCATAATTTATTTAAGTTATGTCAAATACATGAGATACAGAAGATCTGGTTTTTTTAGTATTTGTACGCCAACAATTTATTCCCCAACAATTTATTCAGATGAAGGTCAAGAGTGTAAAAAATGTCAAAAAATGTGTAAATGTCATTAATATCTAATGTGAAATAAATTTCCTTTGACAAGAATGAGGAAGATATTCATTCTTTATCATCACTAAATTTGTTGCAAGGGATAATCTACATTCTTCATTTTGATGTAAAATAAATAGCTTCGATGAGCGCAGTCTGATACGACAGCAGAGGTTGAACCCTAAACAGCTGGGGAAAATTTGAACATAAAAATAATATTCAAGCTTGATACTGTCTGAATTTGGATTGTGATTTCAAAATTTCACTATAGGTTTTTGACACAAAATAAATGTCAAGATCTTACAAATCTATTGCACAATACTGTACAACCATAGATGCCAACCCCCTTTTGACACAATCAGTAACAAACTATCAACTTTTCCGTATTTTTGAAAAGTTTTCAGTAATCCTTCATAAACGTGCATTTACCAATAAAAATTACTGACGAGTGGTTGCAAAGTGATGTACACTAAAATTTGTCATTTAACATGTTGTCTGTAGTATGTATTCCATTCATTGATTGTTCAGATGTTCTCGACTCAAACATTTTTGTTTTGTCAAGGAGAAGTAGAGAAAGGGGGAAAGCTACTTAATAAAATGCAAGTTTACCTCTTCGGAAGTCAGTTAGTTACCCAACAATAGGTTGATAACTCCCGAGAAACCGGAAGCATTACATTGGCGTTTCCTAAATACTGGACCAGGACGGAAAAGTAATGATAAAAATCCGCGTTTTACAAAATTGAACGTCGATGATTGGGAATCCGTAACTATTCGACTTTGACCGTAATAGCGTAGTTTTTATCGCAAAATCGGAAAAACTACGGAAAAATCGTAATGGTTGGCATCTATGTACAACTAAAGATTCTTCATCAAGTTTTTCAAAAAGCCTTTCCTTTGTAGGATGAAACCTTTTAGTACAATTTCAGAGAGATCCATACTCTCAAACACAAATTATTTTCTGGAAACTAAAACTAGAGGCTCTAAAGAGCCTGTGTCGCTCACCTTGGTCTATGTGCATATCATAAACGAAGGACACAGATGGATTCATGACAAAATTGTATTTTGATGATGGTGTTGCGTTTGTAGATCTTACTTTACTGAACATTCTTGATGCTTACAATTATCTCTATCTATAACAGTACTTTCTGTAATGAACCTATGAGTATGAATCTATCCCAGTAGTTAAAATAATTTGTAAAATTTTACAAGATTAAAAAAAGGAGTAGGTCCAGTAAGACCCCTTTTTGGCCCCAAAATATATCAGTTTTACAAAATTGATAAATTATAAACTTTTAGTTATTTATTGAACAGTAGAATGCTTCTGCCTGCTACATAAATATGGTCTGTTTTTGACAATGCAATGAACATATATCGGGTACTAACACCATTAAGTCATGCTAAATTACTGAAATCTTCACAATTCTAGCATTTTAGTTAAATTTTAGACGGTTTTTGTGTTTTCTTTCACATAAATTAATTGAATCAAATAAAATAGACACTTAAGTGTTTCAAAAGTGGTCAACATCTTTCGTCAGATGAACATGAAATTTGAGGCCAAAATCGGTCCTTACCGGACCTACTCCTTTAAGAAAATTGTTAAAAATTGACTATACAGGGCAATGGCTCCTTAAGGGGTCAATTGACCATTTTGATCATGTTGACTTATTTGTAGGTCTTACTTAGCTCTACATCATTGCTGTCTACAGTTTATCTCTATAGCTATCTATAATAATATTCAAGATAATAAAAGCTGCAATATTTTCTTAAAATTACCAATTCAGGGGCAGGAACCCAACAACAGATTGCCTAATTGGTCTGAAAATTTCAGGGCAGATAGACCTTGATCTAACAAACAAATTTATCTTCGTAAGATTTGCTTTAAATGCTGTGGTTTCTGAGATTTTAGCCAAAAACAGCATTTTACCCTATGTACTATTTTTTAGCTATGTCGGGCCATCTTGGTTCGCTGGGCATGGTCACCAGATACATTTTTTAAACTAGATACCCTACGATACTTGTATTCAAGTTTTGTTAAATTTGTCTTAGTAGTTTCAGAGAAGAAGATTTTTGTAAAAGATTACAAAAATTAACAAAAAATTGACAACCAGATGCTCCGCAGGGCGCAGCTTTATACGATTGCAGAGTTCGAACACTGAACAGTTGGGGCAAGTATGGACACAACATTCAAGCTTAATACAGCTCTGAATTTGGATTGTGATTAAATAGTTGACATAACATAGGTTTCTGACACAGAATGAATGTGGTCTAGGAACTTAAAGTTAAACTTAAAAACTTAAAAATTTAAAATTGGACATTTACCTATTATGGTCCAATATCCAAAATCTAAATACATGGCTAGATTCAGCATATCATAGAACCCCAAGATTTCAATTTTTGATGAAATCAAATAATGTTCAATTTTAGACCCTTTAGACCTCAATGTGGACCAATTTGATAGCCGGGCCCAAAAATATTTGAATATTTGGGCCCGGCTATCAAAAATCTAAATACATGGTTAGATTCAACATATTGAAGAACCCCATATATTCATTTTTTGTTGAAATCAAAGTTTAATTTTTGACCCTTTGGACCTTAATGTAGACCAATTTGAAAACGGGACAATACTGTGCAATTGAATATTTCTTGCTATTGCGCAAAACTGTGCAATTGAAAATTTCTTGCTATTGCGCAATATTGTGCAATTAGATATTTCTTTTTATTGCACAATACTGTACATGTGCAATTGAAGATTTCTTGCTATTGCACAATACTGTGCAATTGAAAATTTCTTGCTATTGCACAATACTGTGCAATTGAAGATTTCTTGCTATTGTGCAATATTGTGCAATTGAAATATTCTTGCTATTGCACAATACTTAATATAATAATTTTGGACCCCGATTTGGACCAACTTGAAAACTGGGCCCATAATCAAAAATTTAAGTACATGTTTAGATTCAGCATATCAAAGAACCCCAAGAATTCAATTTTTGTTAAAATCAAGCTAAGTTTAATTTTGGACCCTTTGGACCTTATAATTAATGTAAACCAATTTGAAAACAGGACCAAAAATTAAGAATCTGAATACATGGTTAGATTTGGCATATCAAAGAACCCCAATAATTCATTTTTTTATGAAATCAAACAAAGTTTAATTTTGGACCCTTCTGGCCTCTAATTTGTTGGAACCAAAACTCCCAAAATCAATCCAAACCTTCCTTTTGTGGTCATAAACCTTGTGTTAAAATTTCATAGATTTCTATTAACTTATACTAAAGTTATTGTGCAAAAACCGGGAAAAATGCTTATTTGGGCCCTTTTTGGCCCCTAATTCCTAAACTGTTGTGACCAAAACCTTTTAAGGTCATATGATCATAAACCTTGTGTTTAAATTTCATAGATTTCTATTTACTTTTACTAAAGTTAGAGTGCGAAAACTGAATGTCTTCGGATGACGATGACGACGCCGTGATACCAATATATGACCAAAAAAATTTTCAATTTTTGCAGTCGTATAAAAATTGATAACAAATATCAATATCTTTAATTACATTGTAATCCAATATATACTAAACTTTAAAAATAATTATTTGGTTGCAGCAATACAAATATTTTCAACAAACATTAACATGTACTCTTTTCAAATTAATTATTTAAACAATATGCAACTAGACACAAATTTCAGGGCGAATGGACCCTGGATGAACAGGTATTAGGGTGAACAGACCAGGATTCACTAATTTGAATGTGAAAACTCAGAAAAGTAATTGAACTAAGAACTCCTCTTAAAAACATTGCATTCAAAGCTAAAAAAAATGTGTGAGTCTCGAAAATTGAGACGTTTCGTACCTGGTGTATTTATATATGGTTATAAAGTGTTAGTTTAAATTAATTAGTTTAAATGAAACAGTTAAAGTTATTATTTATAAATGATCAAATTGTTCATCTAATAATAACAATATTGAAATGTTTTTAATCTAAAACTTTCTTAAATCTTTGTAATTATTGGCTTAATGGTAATTACGGTTGGTGACAGTGTTTTTGGAAAGTTTGCTATAGCTTGCTATTGCTACTTTCCTTAGGCGTCGGCCTCAACTTCCGGTGACAGACTATCCCAATGTTCTGCTCCAAGATAATGTAGTACTAGTGCTAGTGTTCGACTTCTGATTCTTGGATACTTTGAGTTGCTACTCTTTTGAAAAGATTACAGCTTGAATAAAATAAGGAATGAATGTTCAACGACAATTCAGATGAATTTAGCTTCATATTGAAAATAAGTATCACAAACACTACTTTGCGGATCGGCCATTGGCTGAAGAGAAAATCAAAGAAATCTACGCGAGACGGCGTTTCATTCATGAATATTTCATGAATGAACATTTTCCCGCACTATTTTTTACTATGTACGATATTTACAACTGTTTATTATTGAATAAGTAAAAGCCCGAGTGCATCGAAAGAGTCCGGTATGCGAGAACAAGTTAATATTTGACAAAATTGTCGGATAATTGACAAGTGATAATGGTTTGATTTATTTTAACAATACACAGGTGATAGAATATAAAATAATCGATAATTATATGGCTTATGTCTCACGCCAAGGACGATTAAAGGTAAATACAGGCTTATAGAAATAAATAGAAAAGTGCATTGTTTTTGTCAAACTGACATCGATCTGAAAGTTTTGATGCCAAAAATCATTTGAAAACTTTTAATTCGTTAAGTACTAACTGTTTCACATTCCAATGTGGATATAAGGACCTTCACTCGTTCAGCATGTTCAACTGGATCATAATGACAACAGAAAAAACATTGTCTTAATGACAATTAGTATCATAGCATCCGTATAATTTAAAAGCAACTGAGTCATCAACTACTTCTAACAATATTATAGTTCAGTGTATCAAGACCGAGATCAAGCTAAAGACAAGTGCTGTAGAAATTATTATAATGATTTAATAACATTTGTCCATGTACTAGCAAAATGACTTTCTTAGTGCTTAACAATGCAGTGGCGGATCCAGAACTTTTTATCCTCACTTTATTCCTGGGGCAGTATGATTTTTTAAGATTGACCTATAATTAATAATGTGTCCCCACAGAGGCAATGATTAAATAAATGGCTTAAAACAAAAATCTCAAATGTCATTGCCTCAATGGCAATTACGCAGCAGCAACTAAAATGTGTTTCAGGGTTATAAGCACGTGTACCTCAGATCAACATTGTATGAATCTAGTATATATAAACTTTTTTATTCCTGAGGTCATACTACTATTGTTATGCCCCCACCATATTGAGTTTTATCCTTGTTTTTTTCTGTAAGTATGTACGTCTCTTACTTGTACGTACGTCCATACACCCCAAAATTGATTTCTGTTCTCTTACTTTAGTTTGCCTGAACCAAATTTTATGAAACTTATACGCAACCACAAAACACAAGTCAAGTTTGAATTTTGTTGGCGTCACTTTTACCATTCTAGATGTAAAGGGGTGAAATTTTCAGTATGCCCTATCAAATATATATACCTTTATATATAAAACATACATAAAAACGGTCTTTAGATTTAGAAGTATAGATATATAAGAATGTGTCCCCAGTACACGCATGCCCCATCTGCACTATCATTTTCTATGTTCAGTGGACCGTGAAAATGGAGTAAAACTCTAATTTGGCATTAAAATTAGAAAGATTATATCAAAGGGAACAACTATAATACTAAAATGACGAGGTCCAATTTATCAGCCGTCATGGGGTAAAAACGACAAATCAAAGAATTCAATTTTATATATATCTAATATAGGACAATGGTGTTGATTAAAAAAAATTACAGCACTCTTCCACATAATTAATATTCACCTGTTACCTATTACTTATCGGTACGTTTCTCATCTGACAGGCGCACCACCAAACAGTGTATTTCGGATTTTGCCATGTACACGGGTCATAGTCACAGGGTTGACACTACTAAATTCAATCATTGTCAAATTGGTCCCTATTGTAGTATTTTAAGCAATAAGACTTTCTAAGATGACAATACGAGTACTAAAAATCTGGACTTAAAATAAGAATCAAATAAGGCGTTTAGGTACAGTTTTCATTTATTTATAACTAAATTAATAAATATAGGACCATGCTGTTGATTAAAAAATACTCCATTACCAGGACCTTTTGTTTTCAATTAATATTACCAATAATTGATAAGTTCCAGGTCGACTGGTTCAAACAGACTGATTTTGAAAGCAGAGAACACTGTGCATCTTATAATCGGCATGACTTAATCAGATGGCAATCCCAATACTAAAATAAGGCGTAGGCATAGTTATATACTTTAATTCAGTCACAGACCCGCGATATCACGGGTGTGTTCTAGTGTGTACTAAGTTTCAAATTAATTGGACTTCAACTTCATCAAAAGGTATCTTGACCAAAAACTTTAACCTGAATGGGACAGACGAACGGACGGAAGGACGGACGGACGAAGGGACGCACAGACCAGAAAACATAATGCCCATAAATGGGGCATAAAAAGTGATTTTTGGAAATTGCTGGCGAGACAATGGTTTAGTTTGAAAAATCAAAACAGTGATTTGAATACATATTTAAAATAATACACGTCAATAACCTATTTGAAATAATACACATATACAGTTGCAAACTTTCCAGAGGTGCTATCCAGCACTTTGATTATGACAACTAATGACAGGTAATATAAAGTTATTATAGTAGGTGTAAAGTGATTAAGTTGATTAATGGCACTTGACCTATGGCACACAACCTTAGAAGAAGGTAGAACAGAGGGTTGCAGATGGCAGCTTGGGTGTTGAGGTCGTTGTGGCATCCCTGTATATGTACATCAATAGGTCTTTTTATTGTTTTTTAAGTAAGCTACGACTCATATTATTATTATACATGTATATTGATATAAGGTTATAAAACATCTCAGGTACAAAACAACCTAGTAAGTTACGAATCGACTAGCTACGAAACGACCATGTTACGAAACGACCTGCACCCAAATCTCTCAACACACTGTCACTCTAATATAATTATAACCAATTTAACTATTGTCAGTTTATTGTCTTAATACACCTTATCGCTATTTGTCCGCCATTACTGGATATCACACAGGTACCCGTAAAATTTTGACATCATAAAACAAAATATCTGATGCTACAATGGAAAAGTCATTGTTATAGGTGTCAAAAGTTCAAGCGTCCGGGTCAGCCGGATTAGCGATAAGGTGTATTTTGTATGCCATAACCATGTAAATGTGTTTGTGCTAATAAATATTGTCTATTGTATATATATATATTTAATTCTTGACTTATTTTATGAACATTTGGTTAATTCATCCTATGTTCAAAACAAAAACATAATGCATGAACCTGTTGAAAATGACAACACACTAATTTGCACTTCTTTGTATGCTAAAACAAAATGACTCACTAATGAGCTGTCCCTGTTTTAACATGTTACTTTGTGTTCAGGGTTGAATATAGGCATTGCAACAAAATGACATGTGTCTTGCATTTCCAGATTGTGTATTGGAAGTGTTTATCTTTTCTATGATAATAACAGGAAGTCAGTCTCATCATTGATTATGTGCTAATATTTTGGCACCGAGTTCTGACAATGAAAATTTACTCTAAGACTCTTACCCTCTGATAGTTCAAGTTCAAGCTCGCGCAATTGTTCATTTATGCCTTGAGGAAGTTTTGCTAAATCCACCTCAACATCTGCCATTGTGATTTTTTAAATAATGTACAAATAAATATCGTCTGTCACTCAAGTGTTTGAAAATCAATCTTCGCCATTTTGTGTAGTGCTTCACACCACACCTAAGTCTCGCGTGAATTTATCTTCCGAATTTTTCTGACTTTTACGTCCGTTAAAGCCTAAAATCCCGTTATACGCGACATCGAACAGATCGACCTTCACCTGGAAGTTACGAAGTGACAGACAATACACAAAAGTCTAGAAAAAAGAGGGACAAGGAAAAAGATGTCTTATTTTCGTTTCCCCTGCCCTTTAGGGGAATCGGATATGTTAGACTACCACAAGGATGTAAGTCGTGAATGAATTTACAAAGTTTATTCATGTGATTATCCATATAAGGTCATCTGGCATCTGTCTCCTCTTTCAGACTTTCGTGTCTTTCCCGGTTGTTTTAAAGGTTCGAGAAAATCATCCTATTTAGCCATAATTAAAGAAACTTATATCATAGGTTTACATCAGCAATGTCTGACTCTTGAAAATAAGTGCTGTTCAAATATCTAACTAGTTTCATGCCTCTTGTAATATCAGGTTTGTTTGTGCCCATATTTACACTTTTGCATCCTTCACATTTGCACCTTGCACTTTGTCCCCCAAGGTCCGTTTGCACCTATCTATCTATCTTCCCGTCAAGCAGTGGACTCTTTTGAGTGTATATACTCCAACGTGAGTGAACAGCTAAAAACCTTCAAGTATGTACAGTTAAAAAGAGATCTGTATGTACAGTTAAAAAGAAATCTGTATGTACAGTTAAAAATGGTGCTGTAATTAAGATGTAGAGTAGGTATGTTGTTCCAGGATATGATGGTGGCTGGTATGAAGGAATATTTGAAATATATAGCACCCTACACATTCGACCCAAATTTAGATTGAATTCCAGTTGAATTAATAGAAAATAATGATTGTTGTGTAAACTTGCTTTGATGTAAATATAGCTTGGTATGAGCAACACATTGAAGATTTTAAAAGAAAAACATGAAAGTTAATAGTTCTTAACAGCTTGGTCCCTACATCTCACTTTATTTTGAAACAATAAAAAAAATGTATAGCAATACACCATGTACACTAATCAAAACAAGAATGGACCCAGATTTTGAAATTTATCAATAACAACATCAGAAATCACATCCTAGACCTTATGATATCAAGTCTGTTCATGCCCAGTACACTTTCGCACCTAATTTTAAATGGAATTCCAGTTGAATTATCAGAAAATCATGATTGTTGTGTTTTAACTTGCTTTGATGTAAATACTGCATATGTTTAGCTTGGTATGAGTAAAACATTGAAGATTTCCAATGAAAAACACAAAAGATACTTGTTTTTATAGGGGCACTAGCAACAACATATTATGCTAAGAAAGATTGATGATGAATAATTGACTTACAACGCAAGAAAAAGACATTGTTAAATCTCACTGTAGTTAGAAACAACGTTTTTTTATTTATATAGCATTTAAACTATCCAAAACATGATTAAGATTTATTCAACACACAAAAAAATGTAGTTAGAATCTTGATGACAATGCCAAAAAAAATATTTTATAGCCCTTCACCTACCAAAACCAGATTACAAAATTATTTAAACACAAAACCAATGAAAAGGGTGCGAATGTGTTTTTGTTATTTGTTACTTTATAACATTATCACGGCTGCCACCAAAAAATGCCATAGATCTGATGAATGAACATTTGCTTTATAACTGATACCTTGATTTTGATGATTATTATTTTTCAACAGGATCATGATGCTTTAACAGAAAGATTCAGAAAGACTTTGTATTACGGAAAGATGCCCAACACAGAAAGACCCTCGTTACCTCTAACAGGTAGGAATTTGACCTTTGACTTGTTTGACCTTTCTCAAGTTATCCTGTGCATGTTTTAATATAAAAAAAAACAAAGCATCAGTTAAAAAACAGTGAACGTTATTGTTTTATTAAAGTTCCAAGGGAGACAACTGTTGAATTATTTTGCTATTTACACTACTATGGATTTTGTTTTTTCCACCTGTCCTTGTCGAAACTTTTAGCAAATACTTCATCAAGAGTAAACAGGTCATTTTTTTGTCTTTCATAATAAGATTTGCATATTTTACATGTTAAATACTTCCTAAAAATGAATTAGGCTCTCATAATCATCATTTTTGACAAAATCTGAGTCTGAGGTTTAATCTGTATAGGCAGATGTAAAAAGCATTCACCCATTCTTCATATGGTAGAATAAATTAATTGTTGATATATTTTCTGTTAAAATTGTCCTAAATCAACAGGTTCACAGCTGTACATTATACAGTTTGATTTACATGTATCCACAACTTTTTGTAAATTCTTCTTATGAAAAACATTTAAGTTCATGTACTCCACATGTCTAGATTTTTTGAATTGTGTTAAATACTTTTAAATATTTTAAAAGACATAAATATTTTTCTGAACACTATATATTCCATTTTTTTGTAGATATTGCAGTGGAACTGTTTCAAGAAAGAGCTCCTCGTAAACTTGGAAAAATTGACCAATATATGGTGGCTGCTGCAAGCAGGTAAGTAAATGATAATGTCATAAGTAAATGATAATGTCATAAGTTAATAACAACAAAACTGAACTTAGGGGAAAATTCTAAATGGAAAGTCTGTAAGGAATTGGCAAAAATCAATAGTTCAAAGACATCTAACAAATGGATACCAACTGTCATAATCCTGACTTGAAACAGGGATTTTCTTGTGAAGACAATGGTTGATTAAATCTGGTTTATAACCAGCTAAACCTCTCACGTGATTGACAGTCGCATAAAATACCAAAATTATACAGTTGTTCTAACTTATACACAAATATATACACTCATTCAAGGTCGATAGCAAGGCTTAAATGATATATATTATTGGTGAAAAATCTAAATCCAAAATTAGATAATTTAAGGTTGATCTATCAGATTAAAAAAAAATAAATGGTCCAAGGGAGACAATCGTGAAAAAAATTTGTTTTTTTCTTCTTCACTTTTGGTTGCTACTCATTAAACTTGTGCATCTACTTTCATTTGTATTCAAAATGTATCTTATTTACTTTTTATTTGAAGTATTTAAAAAACATAGGAAGAATTAACTATTTCTTATTTTATTTTTAAATTTACATGATTTGTTGAAATTTATGCAATTTATACACCTAAGTGTGAACACGTTTTATTCAAGAAAGGGTTATTGTAGGATTTCCAGATGGTGTCACATTTGTACTTTTTTTTATTACAGAGAAAACTGTATATCTCCTAGTACAATGATGATGGGTATGATCTATACTAACAGACTACGGACAAAGAATCCAGAATACCTACAACAGATATCCTCCTCTGACCTCTTCCTCATTTCAATGGTAAGATTTCTCCTTATATATGGACCATAATTTGCTATTGGGCTCCGTTTCCTATAACTATAGAAAAGTGATAAAATTTGAATTACTGTAAGAAAAGTTGCAACTACATCTAAAGATGCCATTATTTTTATTAACATACAAGTGTATGCTACTCTTCCCTAGAAAAAAAATTGAAATATACGAATTTCAAAGATTCTACAACCGTATTTTTGTGTCGTTTCTCGCGTTACTTTTTGCTTCCGAAGAGCATAACGCTGACTGATTTATAGATAATCGTCACCGGCAAATTCGTAACTTTTGCTTTCAAATAACAAAGAACATGGACCAATAAGAATAGTGAGAAGAAAATGCCGAGAACTATAAGTATTTATGTAGCAGATGTAAGAACAGTGGCGTGATTTTTGTGTCCGATTTCGTAACGCAAATTTTAGATGTTGTAATCTGCTTTGTTGTAATAGAATTCTTAAAAACAATATGCAAATATGAACTCTCGCGAGATGTTCAAACAGGTAAATCAGAGATGATTTACATTCTTGTTTTGATCTTCGTAATAATTAAGTAAGAAAATGGCGTTATCGTTATGCGTTACATTTCACACGAAACAGAAGTCCAGTTATTTATTAAAATTGTTTTTGTCCTTAAGTTCTAATCATTTCCGGTCATACGTGAAACATGTGACTAACATGTGATCACGCCCTTACAGCCGGACATACGATATACTAGTTCTAAACATTGTTTTTGTTTCCAACGGGATGTTAGCAAACATAATCTGTAGACTTGTTTCCACTTGTTTAAAAAAGGAAAATACAATTTTCAAAGAGATTGCGCCGGGGGTCTATTATTATTCCTATGTGCATAATGTTACATACGATCTTGTGTGAAAATAAATGCCCAATGACTTGACAAAATCGATTTCAAATTTGACCAACGTTTAAACACACTACGTTTCCCAATAACGATGTAAAGGGTCCTTGGAAAATTCAATCGAAATTACGTCTCTTATCATGGTGCCGATGTTCGTTGGATTGATTTTGCTTCAGCAGTAAATATTACTGGATATTTTAGGTGAATAAAGATAATTAAATGAAAAATGCATGTTAATATACCGTTACACTAGGAATGTACAAAGTTGGTAACTTTGTCACAATTTTTAATTATTTTTTTTTATTCATGTTCTGCAAACACTTTTCAGAAACGCAATAAACTTGTCAAAGGAAAAGTAAACTTTTACCAGGCATGACTTGAAAGGAAGTACTTTATTGATTTTAGCCCACTAAAGTAGGTTAAAATGTGGAAACCATGTAGATGGTGTACAGGTCACAAATATCACATGGTGCCTATTTTAAAGATTTTAATTCCAAGTTCAAAGTTTTTTTCTTTACTGGATTTAAAGAATTTTACATTGCCAATGATTTGGAATAAATTTTATATAACTGGAATTTCAAAACCAAATATAAATATATTTTTTTGGCCAAAACATCAAGATACAACGATTATGGTATCCTGTATCAATGAAGAAAATATGGAAAATTCTGAATAAATTGTACTAATTGTTTTCAAAACAAGCACAATTATTTAGGAGTTTTATAATACTGTTACATTTAAGATGGATTTTAAGAAAAAGTATACTGTTCAGATTATTTTAAGCAGATTTTGCAATAAAATAAAACTAAAAAAATGCTTTCGGTTTCTTATGGTTTCCTGTCACGTTTAAAAAAAAATTTAATATAACATTGAAAATAGATTTTAAATATTAACATGAAGCAAGTAACACTAGTAATGGTGTTTATTTATGCCTTTTGAATTATATTGTGCAAAATAAAGAAATTAAAGATTGGTTTCCTGTTTGGTTTCCTGTCACGTAAACGGTGAATCAAAATGTATTAATTTTTTCTCGAAAAACTCAATTGTTCCATTCATACTATTCTAACACCAACACAACCCACAAAATAAAAGTTAAAATTTTAGTACTTATAAAAAAGGATACAAAAAGAAACCAAAGGCCGAATACCAAATTATGGTCCATATATACAAGTTTTCATTATAAATTGTATTGGTGTAAAAAGGAAAGTTTTAAGGTGGTATTGGTGTCTTCCTCCATCTTGGATTGTAAAAAACAGAGAATCAAAGGTCCATATTTTCTATCAAGCTAGCAAAATTTGATGCAAGAATGCAGATATTTAATGTAAATTTTCATTTAAAAGAACCAATTTATAAGATTATAACTTATAAATATTAATATTTTTGCAAATGTTGATTATTTTTGGTTGTTTTAAAAAAAAAAAATTGGCATTTAAAGGGGAGGTAACTCTAAAACAGTGCATTTTCTGAAGGATTCTACATGAAATTTTCCTATTTTGTATTTTAACGAAAAAAACGTACGGTGACCATATCTTTTCTTTTGATATTCTCAAAACATTGTCTGAAAGCCATCTTTTCCTTAAGTATTTAACAATTCTATCATTTTGTTTAGTTTCTAATCACAAAATGGTGTTTTTTCCTGTATAATCCATACAAAATGTGTCATTTTGTCACCTCCTGTAGCTTTAGAAAATGCGCGGTGACCTATCGTTTTTATTATATTTTTGAACATTTATCAATAGATACTACGTTTTGCCAAAATATGAACAAATTCTATCATTTTTATTTTAGACTCCCATACCACCTTAAACATAGAATCTTGCTTCTAGCATCACATCCATAAGATAATGTAAAGAAAAAACCAATTATGAAAATCAAGCAATGAAGATAACATTACATTCCAATGTTAACTTTATTGTGGAGAAATGCAATGTCTCCATATACAAATCTTAATTAAATTCATTGTGATAATTGATTTGGTGAACAGATTTGAACCATTATTAGACATTAAGTTTTCCTAACTTGTAACAATCACTCTGCAAAAAACATTTGGGTTTCAACATTAAACACTTAATCATTGTCTGAATTGGTATACATCTCATTAAAAAAAAATAACAGGATTTTGCAAGATTTCCTGACAATTTTAATGGTTCTCTCTGTGCATGTGTTCTCTTGTTTAAAATGCCAAGATAAGGCAATAAATACTGAAAGTGGTGTTAAACAATAATTAATCAACCAAACAATCTTTTTTTTTCATCTTAAGATTTGAAATAACAATACATGTACGGAGGAAAAATTAGTTACAAGTATAAAATCCAAAGTTAACTTATTTGTATTAATTACAGATGATGGCTTCCAAGTTTATGTATGATGAAGGTGTGGATGAAGAAGTCTTTAACGATGAATGGGCAGACTCGGTTGACATGGAAACAGAGGAAATAAATCAAATGGAACGAGAATTTCTATCAGCCATTGTAAGGATATCATTATTGTGGAATGAAAATTTTACTTAAGTAATTAAGTCGCCTGTGTGGATTATGATTTTGTAGATTAAGTGAAAGCAAAAATCTAAATGATTATTTGACCATTTTTTTGGGAAAGACGGCTTCAAGCCGTCAATCCCCTATGGGGTTGACCAGAGTGACACTCCCTCACATCATTCATTTTGTTTTTATACATGTTATAGTGTGGGAAAACCCCCAACAAATCTTACCTAGATTGAAGAGAAGGAGACCCAGAAATGAATAGTTTGACTTTAAACACTTTTTTACACATTTCCCTTCTGTTTCTCACGAAATTATCGTATCTTGAACTCTCCTTTACACTATTTACGTTTATTTAACAATCCGGAAAAATTAGTATGACGAGTTATTCTAAATATATCCAACCTACATTGTATTTTATAGTGACGTCATTCTTGGAAGAAGCAGGGATATCCTTCACCAGTTCACTGGTTATTTAAATCATTCTTAGAGATCGTGCACTAATCACAAATTTGTATTTGTTAAATCTAAACATAATATTGTTTACTGTAGATGATTTAAACATCAACATGCAATACTTTAATTTGTAGGTCAACAATTTTCAAAATAAACAAAGATCGTGGGGTTACATGACACAGGGGAAAGAAACGATTTTATTACTTTTTTCGGGTCTCACTAATTAGAGACAAGAAGCGTCAAAAAGCGACAAGAAGCGTCAAGAAGACTATTTAGCGACAAGAAAAACATATTCTTCTTGTCGCTTCTTGTCGCTAAAATTCTTTTTGTTGTTAATTAGTGAGACCACTTGTTTCTGTAAAAATTCTGAGAATCTTCCTCCAATTCAGGAGCACCTCAATTGATGAGTAATTATCCACTAAAATAAAAGTTAAAAGTATTTAAACACTTCAAATGTGACATTTCATTGGATTAGTAGTCTTCTATTAAAACTAAATTTTTGTGTACCTACATAATCATTGTAATGGTAAAAAAAAAAAAAAAATAATTTGCATTTTTATAGTTTTAACATATTTATATTTACAAATATTTCAAAATTATGATTTGGAAACAAGCTTCACACAGTTTACATCACTCATATTGTTTTTTTTTTATTAGTACCTGTTTCCCTGTGATGAGAGTTGTAACTAAGAACTTTAACAATGGAAATTTAAAACTGAATAGATTTTTCAGTCCACACTTTCTAAAGAAAAAACTTTAAAATCCAAGAGTACTGTCACAAAAAATGGAAAATGGCCCTAGCCTGCAGTTCAGTGGTACACAATCAAGATTTCAAAAAATATTGTAGTTGTTGTGAAATGACAGAATTCAGTTGAGTTTTAGATAATTAGCTATCAACTTTAATCAAATGTTTAGATTTAGAAGATGCAGATCACTTCCATTGGTCCAAATTGAATCCTAAACTAAGGAAATGAAATTACATAAACAACAATTGATTTCAATATTGTCAACCTTTCTACATGTTCTAGCGGTTCTCTTTTTCATTCTTCATATGTAAACTATCAAAAGATACCCCCCCTTTCCAAAAACATAATAAAATAGAAACAAGGGCCGTCTTTCCCCTCAGAGCTATTCAGCTCTTTGATTAAAATTTATTTTTTAAAATCAAAACAATTGAACGCAAATCTTTATAAGTTTGAGTTGATTGAATGCCAATACTTGTAGCACATTTTGCACTAAGAATTGCATTTGTATAATAATGTTCTTACTATCTTATTGCTTAAAACTTACAAAATCCTATCTACCTTCAAAACTATTTGAAAATGATTGCAGAATTTTTTTCAAGATGAGATATGACAAATTTGATTTTGATAAAAGTTTTTATGAAAATAAGAAGAAATGATTTGATTGTCGATGAGATAACTACCCACAAGAGACCAAATGACATGGATGTAAACAACTATAGGTCATGCTAATGAAATATCGTTTGAAACGTTCATTTTGATTGTATAACGTCACCAATTTTTATGGCATCAATTCAAAATTGATGCTTTTGAAAATGTACACGCCAGCGCAGCAGATGCATGACAGATTTTAAATGAATGGTTTATTTGTTTTCTGTCAATTTCATGAGAATGGAGATAACAATATTGGATTTTAAGCTCTGATGGCATCAATTGGTGATTTAATGGTCTGCAAATACCTGTTTACTGGCTCTGCTAACACATCTCCATTAAACTTAATTTGCGACCATCAATTCACCAATTGATACCATCAGAGTTTAAAATACATACAGTTATCTCCGAATTGTACAGCCATCAAAAATGAGCAAAACACATTCAGGTTCAGTATTTGAATCTTATCATTAAAGAAGTAATCAAAGCATTGTTAAAATAATTTTGCATTCTATTAATTGATGTTTAAATGATTACAGGACTGGAATTTATTTGTTAGTGACAAAGAATTCGGCAAGGTGCTTCATAACATTGAAACAAGGTAACTTTTGTACATATATATATATAAAGACACTTTTTAGTTGTTTTTAATTTGGAAAATTGATATGTAATGTGGAGATTTAATGGAAATATATGTAGACTAACTTTTATTCAAATTCAAAAAGTGTATGGATATTTATAAATTATATTTGGCTCATTACTGGGGGAAAATGTTTTCAAATTGAAACAAAAAGGTTGCAGACAATAATCATATTTACAAAGAGACAATAACTAAATAATCAAGTAAAAAAGAGAATGCCACAGCAATAATGTCAAACAACAGTCTATAAATAGAGATTTATAAGGGAAAGCAGACCCTGCTCCTCATGTGCTATCCGTCTTGTTGCTCATGAAAGTACAAAGGAGTAGGTTCGGTAAGGGCCGGTTTTGGCCTCAAATTTCAAATTTATATGACGAAAGATTTTGGACACTTTTTAAACACTTAAATGTCTATTTCAATTGATTCAATTATTTTTTGTGAAAGATTTTAACTAATTCACTCATTAAAAACGCTCTGATTTTAGCTAAAACATGAAAAATTTATCAAATATGCCAAAAACTGTCACTTTTCCTATGGTTTTTGTCAAAATTGAAAGTGGCCGCATCCGTGTTCATCCTCGACCTTTATATATGTTATTTATTATCATTAAACACAACTTACATTTCAATATCAAGAATGAACACGAATGCGGCCACTTTCATTTAAGACGGAAACCGTCTAAAATTTAACTAAAATGCTGAAATTGTGAAGATTTCAGTAATTTAGCATGACTTAATGATGCAAGTACCCGATATATGTGCATTGTAATGCCAAAATAAGCCCATATTTATGTAGCAGAGGCATTATGCCTTCCAAAAAATAACTAAAAGTTTACATTTAAACAATTTTGTAAAACTGCTATATTTTGGGCCAAAAAGGGGTCTTACTGAACCTACTCCTTTGACGATAATAGCTGTAACATCATTTTGTCTTTGTTATAATTACAGGATAGCCTTACAAAATGGAATAGACCGGGGTGGTTTACGTATACAGATTTATTGGTGCTATCACATGATGCCAAATTCCTCGCCATTAGTCAGGAAATCTCCAAGGTATGGTACAATATATGAATAACAACAAATGTAGGGTATACAGTATGTCATGAGACACAAATTTATAAAAAACAAAAAATAACTCAAAGACTTTTAGAGGGTGACTTTATTTTTCAATAGTAGACCTATGTCTATGAAATATACTAAGGGCTATTCCATTAAAATGTATGTGGGAGGGTAGGAAGGGACTTGCAAAACATCCCTACAACCAAGAAGCTTATTGAGATAATTTTACTTAATGGTAATAGATGCATACTGAAAAAAGACTCATGACCCACATTCAATAATAAAACTTCCCTTCCTACCCTCCCACATACATTTTAATGGAATAGCCCTAAATAACTGCTCTTGATAATTTTTTTTAAAACAAAGACATTAAAATTAGAATTTGTTCTTCTCCACTAAGAAACGGATATCGAGGAGTAAGAACAACAACTGGGAAGCTAAAGCTTTGAGGATAAACATATCAGGCCATTCATTAAGAGGCGGTACCCGGTACTTTTACCTTCCTATGCTACTGTTAAGTACCGCCTGAATTCAGGAATTTTTATATAAGATGTTCATTGAATACATTGTAAAGTACCACCTACAAATAGGAATGTACCGGTCAACACGAAAGATAATGAAACACCTGACATATTAGTTAACAATACTAGATATACATGTAATATTTGCCAATGGCAATGGATAAGAAATATCTACGTTGAAAAAGTAAAAACAAATTTTATCTATCTCCTTGTAATTTCGATGATTTGCTTTTCCATTTCAGGTCATACTGGTTTCCTCCTTGACCTACCTGACTGGTATCCTAACAATGATTGGTTCTACAGTGTTGGTAACTGCTGCTACAGCAACATTAGGTCCCATCATTCTACATTCACAAGGCAGATTAACTCCCCTTCCAATCACAGGTGTGCTTCCTGTTAGAGAGACAATCACTGATGAGAATGTGACACAGGAAGAACCTAAGTTGCCAGTTGACCAAAAACCAAGCTTTACCAAGGAATCCATTGATTACATGTTAGCAGAATTGATGACTGTTGTGTCGTTGCCGACCACATTTGTCAAGTTCTGGTACTCGGCCATGGATCAAATTAAATCGGGAACAGTATCTTCAAGTGCAAAGGAAAAACAAACACAGAATTTATTTTGTTCAAATGGACCTTGTCTTCCGTCGTCTGCTAGACCTAATTGTAAGAATGTAACTGACGATTCACAAGAATGGGATTTATGGGACTTTTGTACCGATTGCCAATCATGTCAGAAAAACTCTCGGCGGAATCTACAACACGGAAAACAAATACAGGGTGCTATGAATGACGAAATGTTAGGACTTCCAATGTGCAAGAGTCAGAAATTTGATTGCGCTGTTAAATGTTGTTGTGAACAGGGAAGCAGTTGGACGTTAACTGATACTCTTTCTACTACTATGTTTCCAGATGTACCTGGCTTTAATACTGGTTTACATTTTCCTATATATGTAACAACTTAACAGTATAAATGGCAGTAAATTTTGTCCTCCACCATTTAAAATTTTTTTAATTGTCAGTATAAATACTTCAAAAAATTAAACAAATCAAATATTGACATTTAAATCTCAACTCACAAAAGTTCAGGTGGCCAGAACCTATTAATGATGTCAGTTTAATTCATTTTGATTTTTTAGTTGGAATTAATGTGCATAATAAATAAAGGTGTTAAAACAATCAGCTTTAAGTTGTGAAAAATTAAAATTTGAAAAAAGTAATAAATTGCCAGATAATTACATGATTAATGATTTAATATCAAAATTTTTGCGAAGAGTTACAAAATGGGGTGATGTGCAAAATTTACTGCCTGCAACTGCACTGAACAAGCATGATATGATTATATAAATATAGTTGCATATCAAAAATTATTTTTAGGAAAATTATGATATATCAATCCTAATTATTTATAATTAACAATGAATAAAGAAGCTAGATATTGATATTACAAGTATACTCCTACTCTTAGGGCTACAATCTTATTATTCTCATCACTTGCTCCTCGATTTTTTTTATGTTGCCGTGTCGACATATAAAAAATCGAGGAGCGAGTGATGAGAACTTATTTTAATAAGATTGTTAAGGCTATATATTGCTAGCAATTTTCCGTCTGTTCCTCCAACAAATATTTTTGTCACATATTTCTCCAATACCTAATAAAACAGAATGACTACCATGACTACATATTTTGTTTAAAATTGTTAACAACTGAATAGCGATGATATGTAATATGACTTTGTGCTTCTAGAAAAATTGAATTAAAATGTTTTTTAATGTTAAATGCAATTTTTTTTTCTATTTTCAAGTAGACATTCAAGATCATTTTTCTTCAAATGTTCTTTTGTTTTAAAGTCATGTTTCTTTTTTGATTTTAGAGAAACATACCAAAACAACAAAATAAACTAGGTATTTATCATGTTTATTAAACAATATTGAGACTTTCCATTTAATTAAAACATGTTAAACCAAAAAATCTTAAAGCCAAAAACAAGACAATTTACACAGTCATGACAGAAGTGTTAATAAGAGGCTTTAACATGTTTAATTTCGCATTAGTTATAAAATGAAATTTCTTGTGCCGTATAAAAAGTTATATCGCTTTAGTATTGTATGTCCACCTTAAACATTCATTATAAAAAATATATTATGTATTGTATTTAGATTACAATAGTAAAACCAAAGACCACCTCAGTGTAAGATTGACGCAAGAAGTTCAATTTAATAAAAAAAAAAAAAACATCAAAAGATAAGTTACATTACAGTGGGGGTGAATTTTGTGTTTATCCATGGTAGCTATATACATGTAAAGAAAGCCAACTCATTTCAACTCAAATCTTACAACACAGATTAAGTAAAATCATTGAATACAATAGCTGATCTTATACATTTTGTACATTTGTATTTTCAAGATATACATATGGATTCAATTCTTATGATTACGAAAAGATTGAGTATACCCACTCCAAAGTGTGGGCATTAATAACCACCTAGAATTTTGGCTCATCCTTGTTGAGGGGATGACATGCTTTTGGATGTGGGGGTTTAAAAAATTGGGGATGTTGAATATAGGGGGTAAAACTATTTTGGGAAGGTATAAACACTATAAAAGTGGGAATTGGTGAAAAAATCCTTAAAAGCAGGATTTTGGAAATGAGCATCCCTGTGCCACCCCCTCATTGATGGATGAAAATAACATGTGTGCTGTAGTGTAATGGTTCTGAGATTTACATGTGTCAAAATATAATTTAAATAATGTCATGAAGGTAAGAAGGCAGCCAAAAAAGAAAAAATCAGGCGTGGATCCAGAGGGGGGGGTTCCGGGGGTTGAAACCCCCCCCTTTTTTTTGGATGATCAATGCATTTGAATGGGGGCATGTAGTTGGAACCCCCCCTTTGTCCTGGGTTAGGAACCCCCCCCCCCCCCTTTTTAAAATGGCTGGATCCGCCCCTGAAAATGTTCTTTTGATTTTATACTCTAGCTGTCTTATAATACAAATCTTGCAACTTACTGCTATACGAGTAGTGCAGATAGCTTCGTTTCATATTCTAAGCCAGGTTGAGATTGGAGCAAGAAAATTAAATGCACTATCAAATAATACATCCTATTACCGGCTTTTAGCATGGGAGGAATCAAAACACAGACAAAAAATCTGCCTGTTCTAGATAGCCATTATTGTTTTGTTTTTTTCAAATATCAACTAGAAACACATGTACAGCTCCGTTTGTATTATGCTAGCTGATAATAGGATTTGAATATGGTGTTGCAATCAAAGAAAATTGTATTAAGTTACAACATGCCTTCAGACTATTTGAATGAAATAAAATTTGAAAAATATCTACATGTATTTTGTTTATCAGTTATTGTTTTGAATGATTTCAGGAAGTTCCTACATGTCCAGAGCTCATGAGTTCATTCCATTGAATGAAACAAAATTTGAAAAATTTCTCCATGCTTTTTTAAATTCACAAAAATTTGAGGTAATACAGTATACCCCCTTGTTTTTTTTAAGTTGGGATATAATTAGAGGTTTTCTATTTATCATTGTGAAACATTTAATATTTGTTTTTTACAATAACCAACTACCATAAATCTGGAATATTAAAAGTTAAAATGACAAAAATCAAACTTGATGTGTCTTTAGTTGTCCAAATTATTCCATTAGAATAAAGTTGTTCAAATTATTCCATTCAACCTCTGTTAGTCCATTCTTTCATCAGTCAATCTGTCAGTCCATCTGTCCATTCCATTTCTGGTCTCATATTTCTCAAATACCACATTCCTAAGGATTCAGAAATTTGGTTTCAGGGTTTATATTAATCAGCTATACCATGTGATTATTTGAGATTAATCACTCAACAACTTGCTGTTAACTGAAATATTTTGAGCGGGGTATCACCAATGAGCAGTAGCTTGCAGTTTCACTTGTTAAATTCAATTCAATATATATGTTATAGTATCTTTTGTATCAGAAATATAGATTTCATATTTGCAAGAAGTGTGTTACGACACTGGAAACGGTGTAATTTTAAAATTTAAAACGCAAAGCTTGCAGAGTTTTTAAATTATTAGAATTTAACCATTGAGAACACAGATATTTCACTAATGAAGAGAAATATTTTTCTCACACCAATGAAGAAATGTGGTAATAGCAAAAAAATTTGAGAAAATAATGTCTACAATCATTAATTTACCACTTATAGGGATATTTCCCCTAGATAACAATGTTAACTAAATTTTGCAAAAACAGAAGTAGTTGAAGAACAACACCAAATACCAAAAAGGTACTGTAAAATTTAAAACATTATTATATGTGGCTGAAACCATCAATTGATAAGTTGTCCTTGAAAGGTTTTACACTCCAAAAGACATATACATGTATAGATAAATTGTAACAAATCACAGTAAGATAAAAAAAAAAAATCAACTTGGCAAATTCTTTAAAAGGAGGTATCGCCCCTGTGTCCTGATTATATTCATTTTTTTTGTCACTTTAGTAATAAAATAAAGATGATATACAGAGAAACTTTTATCATGTTGAAACCAAAAAAAATGAATAGCATAATAGGATCTACAAGGAAGTCAACAAAATGATTAAAGGTCAAAAGTCGAGGATGTAAGCAACAACATCAAGTTTTTTATTTGTTTTTTTTTTTGTTTTTTTTTTTTTTTTTTTTTGGCATCCCAACTTGTTTAAATCATTTCTCACTAATGAGTGTGTCGTAGATAAAACACCCGTTTTGCTTACTAAGCTAACTACAAGCCTGGTTTGTGTATCTTTTATGATAGTTTTAATCAAACAGAATCTTTCACTAGGTAAGAAAAATGAGATTATTGACCTATGATAGCCTTACTACTGTTTTTATGTCTGATATATACATGTAATCCCCAAAAAAAACCTGCTCTTATTCAATTGATATAACCGGTCTTTAAGTTTTGTAATAGGTGGACCGATTTAATCCAAATGGAATTGGCACTTCTGCCTTTGAAACGCAATGCTTATTTCTTCATGTGGTGGTGTCATTTTAGAAGGGTTTTGGAAGGAAATCTATTATTACCAAGTTGAACTTAAAAGGAAGGGAATTGATATAAGTGCTATGTTTTTGAAAATTAAAGATATCAGTCGGGCTATAAAATTTATTTAACAATAGACAAATCATGATTGAAAATTATAAACCTAGGTAGTTGTGTCAAAATCTTGGAAAAGAAAAAGTATTTGGAATAGTTTTCATATTCCATGAAAAAAAATCAATTTTATATTAATTGACCACATCCATTATGATTCTACTTAGATCAGGAGTACTGACTACTTGGCTTTCGAAGACGAAACGTCTTCTAGAATTGGTATCGACCCAGTGGTTGTGAAAAGTAGCCAAAGGTACAGGAGAGGGTTATAACTTTGGTTCACCTGATGAGCTCTTTAACAAAACAATGTATAAAACAATATTTGATAGATAAATAAAAGTCCAACTATAAGTGATTATTGTTATGTTGCACTCTAACGTTATCTCAAAAATTAATCAAAATGACGATAGTATATATCTTTTAGATAAATCATTTTATAAACCCATTTAACCTAAACACAAAAGTTAGGCTAACAAAAAGAAAATGATTTCAATGAGAGTAATGGTGTTGTTTTCAGCTTGTGTAATACACTCTGGATTTTTATTGGAGGATAAAAGTCCACAACAAACTAGTACTAATAATCAGTATCTTTCAGTGTCAAAGTACCTTGCAGATCAAACATCTATTCACCATGATCTTGAAACATTGCGTAGACAGCAAGAAATGTCAATGAACCTACTGACGTCACAACTGAAGCAGAAATTGACGGAAATAGAGTCAAAAATTCCAGAACAACCATCCGGAAACGACACTTGCAAAGTCTTAGTTGCAAAATTGGAGCAAAATGTTAAAGAAGTCCAACAAAATAACAGCCATTTAGGTAGTGATCTTGAAACACTACAGCTGAAATATAATCTCCTTACCGAGGCTTTTGAAAACAGAACTTCAGAGATTAAAACAATTGAAGAATATTCAACAGCTACAGTCATTGAACAATTTAAATGAAAAATTTCAAAAGATTGATTACTCCGTCCGTTTCTTCCTTAAAAAGTCATGAGCAAGCTCGAAATCAGGATTTTCTGGCTTTATACAATTTAACAATAGAGTCGGAGTCAGTTATGCATAGTAAGATGAACCAATACAGAAATGAAATGAGCAATAAGATTAATGAGCTCCAGCAAAACATCAATAACAAAGGTAATGTGCATTATGTCATGGTTTTGTGCTCAGCAGCAGCCGGGGACAAAAAAGTGTTACACTTGTTCGCATGTACGGACGTTCGCGAAACACAGATCAAGTTCGAATTTTGGTGCATTATTTTACTTGAGAACTGAATGCTTCTTTTTGTAAATTCATTTGGGTGTAAAAACCGTTGACTAAGGTACATTTTGTATGAAGCGCGGAAGCACGGTCAACGCTTTTACAACCCTATGAATTTCCAAAAAGTATCATTCGAGACTTATAATTACATTTTGAGTCAGGATCACGAAAACACGATTTCTATCCAGTGTTTCGTCAATTTATCTGTGCACTTTATTGTGGGACCTCGTGTCATAACGAATCTTACATTTCATTGTTTAATGAATGTTAATTTCAGAAGGACGGGATATTGCTGTTAACCAATCAAAATAACGTATCATAATGAAACATAAATCTAATGTAATAAAGGCTCTAGAGATATGTAGTCTACCTTTATATTGTTAAACACAAGCGGGGGCATTATCTGTTTCCCATGGACACATTTTCCATTTATTATTTTTACTCAAATTCGCCACACATACAAACACAATACAAAATTGTTTGGTTTAAACTAAGAATAATTGAATATATCCCTGAAATTGTCGATTCCATACCTATCTATTGTTAATATCTGGACACAACAGTGTAAAAATGACAATACATTGTATTAAAATGAAAACATCATGTAAACACCACTTCTAAATAGCGGGGAAATATCGAACTCTTTACGCTTTTGATATCATCTCAAAGCACACATTTGGCTCTCGGAGCTACAACATAAGTTTCTTTCTCAAGCCACAACGCCTGTTATTCAGTAGTTTTCGTTTATTTCTGTATATCTTATTTTGCATATCATAAATAAGGCCTTTGATTTTTTTTTAATTGTTTCACATTTGTCATGTCGGGACCTTTTACTGATGACCATACTTGATTGGTTTTGTTCATCGTACAAAAGCCGTACGGTGACAAAGCTAGTAGCTAACATGTTTGTCGTTTTATATCTTATTTATACCACGTCTTCTCAGCTTTTATGTGGTGTCGAATTTGTTCTCTATTCTAAGCATTAAGACTAAGTTTATATTTACTTCTTTCAGTGTCATTGACTGCATGTGTGGAACATCAGACCATGTTTTCTTCTGATGAGACGATAAAGTTTACAGATATTAGAACGATCATTGGTAACGCTAATATATCTTCCTTTCAGTCACCGGGGCTGTATGTTTGCCCTGTACCGATTTATATCTTATTTCTGTGGTGTTAATGTCAAAAACAGGAGCTCATGAAATTAACATTCTAAAAAACAACAACAAAATGGTAAGTGGTTGGATGGATGATTATTATACGTCAAGCGCTAATACATATTGGAGTTCTGCGGCAGCAGTGACAACAACATGGTCACAAGAAGGGGATATAGTCAAAGTAACCAGTACTACCACTGCTTATATTTATAAAGATCAAACTTCATTTTTAACCATTGTCACGGCTGGTAATCTACACACGCAGAACATTTGGTTCTGCAATGAAAACCGTGAGAGGATTTTCCGGTTGTGTTTGAGTGGAGTAATTGTCACCGCTTCAAAAGGTATGTACATTTCTAAATCTCAATTTTCTTATTCAACTGATCAAAATATTAAAAATCGGAGAATGCTATGCTGTGTTGAATACTTTAACGAAGGGATACATGTATCATTCACTGTTGTACGTAGAGTTGAACTCTTACAAAATTAGTTGCCCCACGAGAAATTGCCTAAAAAAGTGACATTTCAATTTTGAAATGGTTCTATTTACAGACCTACAAGTTCACATTTAGTTTTTTTTAGGGCAATGGGTATGAATGTTGTTTTTGGCGGCGTGTACGCTGTCCGGTGTTGATAGACGTCTTATTATTTCTAAAAACTACATTTTTTCATTAAGTCATGCGTGAGGGGATCAGTTCTGATTGAGGACATCGTGAATGCGTGAGGGGAAGGACAAATCTTTTTTCAATCTTTGGCTTTGTGACTTTTGTTGACTCAATAAATGTGATCAATGCTGATTAAAAAGCACAGATTTATCCTTATACTTTAATAGATGTAAACTGATCACTGATTCAATGAAATCAAACTATTAATTGTTTGTTCAATTTCAGAAAATGCCATTGTTCAAAGGAAAAAGAAAAAGAGGACTAAAATTGACTCTCTACAAATAGCCAAGGAGATACAAGTTATCCCCGCCCTCGAAGCGAACTAAACCCTCTGGGAGTAGTCCTGTCGTCAAATATACGTCACAGAGATCACCACATATATTTAAGAAAAGTTTAAACAACATTGCATTCGACCTGTTTTTGGACATTGTTGAGTGGTTTGAAAAGGACGAATCAAGACGAATGAGATACTCCCCAGCATCTCTGCAGTATTTTTGGTTATCGTTGACAATATTTTTTGTTTTTATTCTTCGTGAAACATATTTTTAAACCTAGGTTCCCACAATTTATTTCATAATTCAATCTCATAAATTTTTCTAAGCACACATAATTATGTGTTTTTAATGAACAATGTAGCCTAATTTAGGTAAGTTTCAACGACTCATAGCTTGAATATAAAGATATAATTTGTACTTCCCCTCACGCATTCACGATATCCTCAATCAGAACCGATACCCTCTCGCATGACTTAATGAATAAATGTAGTTTTTGGAATTATTAAGACGTCTATCAACACCGGAGAGCGTTTACTCCGCCAAAAACAACATTCATACCAATTGCCCGAAAAAAAAAAACTAAATTTGAACTTGTAGGTCTGTAAATAGAACCATTTCAAAATTGAAATGTCACTTTTTTAAGCAATTTCTCGTGGGGCAACTGATTTTGTAGGAGTTCAACTATACGTACAACAGCAAATGATACATGTATCTCTTCGTTAAAAGTATTCACCACAGCATCTCCGATTTTCAATATTTTGATCAGTTGAATAAGAAAATTGAGATTTAGAAATGTACATACCTTTTGAAGCGGTAACAATTACTCCACTCAAGCACAACCGGAAAATCCTCTCACGGTTTTCATTGCAGAACCAAATATTCTGCGTGTGTAGATTACCAGCCGTGATTGTACGACTCACTTAAAATTCACCCAAATAAATAAGCCAGATTTGCTTAATGATCAGATTGACACCAAATTCCCCACCAAAAAAAAATGAAAAATATATCTAACACGAGGCAACAACCGTGAACAACACACTTCGTACAGGATACAAATAAGTGGCGGGAAATAATATAAAAGATTTGTAGGTTGACGATAACGTTACATATAAAATGCCGTAAATCAATATAGTTTTATTGACATTTGACAATTTTTTTGACGGGTTTCTTGTGCAAGGAACAATTTTAAGAATCTGTTTTAAAAAGTATAATCCTAATGGTCAATGGCCTAACAATGGAACAAATACTTAAAAACGCTTCTGAATAAAATTATAAAATAACTTGATAAAAAATCAAAATATTCTAAATACCAGTAGTACATTGTATAACATGTATAAATACTTCAAGGATTTACTGTGGAACAAGTCTTTAGACAATAATAATAATTGGTTCCAGTAATAATTTGATGTTTGTTAACAAGTGAAAAAAGTAAACCTTTGTTTTTCAATCACCAAACATACACGTAACAGCCGGCTTGTAGTTAGCGTCAATACCATGCGTAGTTCGAATATACAAGATTCGTCAGTGGTACTCGAATCAAATTTGATATTGTAGTTTACATCCCCGACATTTGTCAATAAAAAGGAATTTTAAGCGACTTTCGTACAAGTAAGAGGTTAGGCCAGCTACAGAAACAGATTAAATCCACTATTTTCTACATAAGAACATGGTTTGATTAGCCAGAAATATAACAGTTGTTGTCTATACGTTTGATGTCATTGCTTAGGGACTTTCCATTTAGAATTTTCCTCGGGAGTTAGGTATTTTTGTAATTTTACTATTTTGTCTATTGTTTTGAAAAAAAAGGTACAAAATTTGTATCAAATCAGACAAAGGTAACTAATGCCTTTTTAAAGAGGATCTTTGTAGTTCGAAAACTGAATCAATATAGGATGTACGGATCTCATTCACTAAACAAATATTTCTTGTTTCATATTAAGCTAGCTGTTCCATATTTTAGAAAATACTTTGAATTGAATAGGTATGAATTCTCTTTTTTGATAAAATATTCTTCAATATCAATTCTATAAAAACTGCTATGTTTTGTAATAGGACTAATGTGGACTCATTTAATTCAAATGGAATTGGCACATCATCCTTTTGAACCCGCCTTCTTATAATATGTCTACATGCGATGATTCACACAGGAGAATGGCGTTTAAATAAAAATCTGCCCTTACAAAATTAGTTTATATTAACATAAATGGCAGTGAAAATGATATACGTGATATGTTTAATTTTATTTGTTAAGACACTCGTAGGTTTGAAATGTTTGTTACGCGGATGCGTTTTCTGTCAATGAAAGACTCATCAGCGACGAATAAATCAAAAAAGGTGGAAGCCAAATCATGATTGCGAAATTATAGAACATTTAAACGTATGAAATCCATCAAGTTGAGTCAAATCGGATGGAAGGCACTTTAATGTTCCGATAATCTATGATGTTTTATTAGATTTAATATAAAATGACCGCTATGTCTTGTCATACTAGAACTACTGACTATACCTGGCTGGTGAGACTGTTTTTGACGAAACGGTACCGAATTGTATGTAATCGAATTGAATTTGTACAGTTGTCCTGTCATGAAATGTTGTCATTTTAGTGTTATATTTAACATTGCTATAAAAGCGCGAGGTTTGGCTAGCCACAAAACCAGGTTCAACCCACCATTTTTCTCACAAGGCCAACAGTCAGGAAAATGGCAGTTGTTATCATTTAGTTCGTTTCTATGTTTGTTGATTTGTCTTTTGGTTTTTGTTGCACGTCAGTGTTTCTGTTGTTTCGTTGTTTTCCTCTTATAGTTGATGTGTTTCCGTCGGTTTAAGTTTGTAACCCGGATTTATTTTCTCTCAATCGATATATGACTTTCAAACAGCGGTATACTACTGTTGCCTTTATGAATGAACGAGTGGATGGAAAAAAGTTATGAAAGATACATATGACAGGGTTATAAATTTACCACGATAGACGAGCCATATATATATAAAACAGGATTTAAAAGATGATAAAAGTTCAACTAATTGTCGCATCACAATGTACGCTGAGGTTATCTCAAATTTGAAAATTTCAAATGTATACGATAGTATATCTTTTTAGATAACATATTTTAAAAAAAAGGTCATTTAACAATCAAAAAGTGCAGCCGAAAAATAGAGTAAATGTTTATAATGAAAGCCATAGTTTTATTTTCCATTTTTGTATTCAACTCCGAATTTCTATTAGAGGATAAAAATCTACAACCAAGTGGTACTGTTAGCAATCAGTATCCTTCTATGTTAAACTACTAGTCACCAAGAACTTGAAATATTACGCAACAAACAGGAAACGACAATAAATTTACTGACGTTACAACTGAAGCAGAAATTGGCAGAAATTTTTCCGAAAATTCATCACGAAACGACTCTTGCAAAGTGTTAATTGAAGAGTTGAAAGAAAACGCCAAAGAAGTTAAACAAAACAACACGCGTTTGCATGGTGATCTTGAAACACTACAGCTTAAATATAACATCCTTAAGGGCATACGATACAGTTACAGGGGAGGTAATGACGTTGCTAACGTAAAATGTTATTTTCGCGACGTCAAACTATGACATATCGGGAAAAAATGCATTTTTTGACTGATTTTTATCATTCAAACTGATTTAATTTGAAAACGAGTGCATGTACCCCTATTTTTTAAAACGACATTTTCTTTCATTTTGCAGGGAGATTATGTGGACCAAATTTTATAAAACTGTAAATAGTGCAATTTTTTTTAATTTTGATAAATATACAGAAAACAAATACGTTTTTTTCTCAATTCATGACCATTTGATAAATATGAGTTATTTCTGAATAAAAAATGCATAAATTTTTAGGACACTTATAAAATACAGAAATTACAAATTATTTAATAAAAAACAATGTGTGTTTATCTTTTAAAACAAAAAAGTTATGGTTTTCTTTCGAAAGGGAAAATACGGTCACAAATCCGAATTTTGAGCAACTATACAAAATTTCGAACTCATTTCACTCAAAAAGTAGCACATGAAGGTATATTTTTTATAACATATTTGATTAATTCAGGCACAAAATAGCCAATAAGGAAATTTTTATCAAACTGTAAATACGGGATCAAAACTGTATCGTATGCCCTTAACACGACATTTGAGAATACAACTACAGAACTGAAAAACAGTTTTTATGAATTAAAACAATTGAAGAATGTTCCTCCGTTTCTTCATTAAGGGGTCACGAGCAAGTTCGAAATGATGATTTTTTTTGGCTCTATACAATTTTAACAATACAGTCGGAGGCAGCAATTAACAGAAAGATGAACCGACGCCAAACAAATTGCAAAACGTTGACAAAGAAATGAATAAAAATATTATCGAGCTTCAGAGAAATGGCAGTAACAATTATAAAGGTATATTTAGTTATATTAAGGGTTCATAATATTAACTTTAAAACATACTCTAATCAGTATTAATAACCGGGCCTTAGAGACGGGTTGGTCCACGTACGGGTATTTCATCTATAATGGCCACAAGCCTGTCATCACTGAGGTTGTTAGTTTGGCTCTAATCTTAAGGAGGTCAGTGGTTATCTTCGATCGGCATTCCGACTTCCAGCGCCAATAAAGCCACGATACAGCCAACAGTGCAAAAAAAATCATCAACAATTACAGCAAAATACATTGAGTTTATAGGTAAAGGTAATATCTTTGGATAGCTTGCTTGTTAGTTGAACCGTGAAATCATTATAAGATTAACTGTACTACCCTCCTTTCGGAGTAGTCTAGTCTTACAGACAGATAGGCTGGTTATCTATCTGACAAGTCTACTCTTAAAGGAGGGTAGTATACATAACCGAATGATGACTTTACGGTTCAGCTAGCAAACAAGCTAACCAAAAATTCTACCCTTACATACACACTCAAGGCACTGTGATGTAAGCAATAATAACATTTATTTTTCGGAATATTCCATCTGTTTGCAGTGCGTTAGATGCACTAGAAGATATGTTTCAAGTGTTTTCTATAGCATTATAGTAATACATGTCAGGGAAATAATCAATCCACTAAAGTTACCATTACATCGAAACTGCAAGAGTATAGATGTGATGTAAAGGCCACCTGACCGACCTGTTTGGTTGTAATCTTACGGATATTTGGGAAATGATTGTAAGGACTCGCATCCAAAAGATGGCAGTTGATATCTACTTACTTACTTAGTCCTTGCTATGTCTTACGGCACATAGTTTCCTTCACTCTTCTCGGTTGTTTGATTTTCTTTCCACTGTGCCCCGGGTATATCCTCTTTCCTTTAGTTCATTTTCTATGGTGCGTCACCATGTTGTTTCAGGAAGTCCTCTTTTTCTTTTCGCCTCTGGTGTCCATCTTAGGGCTACCTTGGTCATGTCATCAAATGGTTTGCGTATAACATGACCAAGCCACCTCCATTTTTTTGTATCAGCAAAGTCGCCATGTCCTTGGTGCTGGTCATCTCATGTATGTCTTTGTTGGAGATTTTGTTTGACTAGAATATTTTCGTTATCTTCCTCAGACATGTGTCATGGAAGCTAGAGAGTCTGTTGATATCTTTCTCAGTCATTCTCCAGCTTTCTGAGCCATATAGAAGTACATATAGTACACAGTTGTTACGGGTGCCACATGTGGAGCAGGATCTGCTTACCCTTCCGGAGCACCTGAGATCACCCCTAGTTTTTGGTGGGGTTCGTGTTGTTTATTCTTTAGTTTTCTATGTTGTGTCATGTGTACTATTGTTTTTCTGTTTGTCTTTTTCATTTTTAGCCATGGCGTTGTCAGTTTGTTTTAGATTTATGAGTTTGACTGTCCCTTTGGTATCTTTCGTCCCTCTTTTGTTATAGAGTCTGAACTTGGTCTTCAGACCAACTATTAGGAATAACAGGTTGTTCCCATTTTTTCTGGAATACTGGGTGTAAAGTATCCGCTGCTAGCACTGGATCTAGTTGATATCTAGCAAATATATAAAACTTACAAATATCTTCATTATCGGTTGTTCGCAATTTTTTTATCATGAAAATAATAATATTTGCGGATAAGTAATGTATTTTTTCATATGTCAATTTTTAGTTTTCTGGTAAATACACTAAAGTCTTTTTATACGTACCGCTCAAAATTATTTGCAGAGGTACACACATAATGTGGCGGGGCTAACCTGTTTGGTGTCGCGCCAAACCCTCCCCTGATATTGGACAGTGGTGTAACAGTACTTATCTTACCTCCTATACATTTCTAGGAATGTGATTGGTTAAAAGCGCCCTCATGGAGACCGTGCTTATTTCATATTAGGTTATTAGGGAGGCGGCTTATCGCATACACGGTTAGTAGTGGTGTTACGTCCATTTTTTATTCCATATAAAGTAGTAGGGAGGCGGGGCTTATTTCATTCACGGTTGGTAGTGGTGTTACGTCCCTTCATAAGAACAAAACGGTACTGAGAAAAAATCGTAAAGGTTTCAACAGACGAAGAAATTGATGATTAAGATTGAAATAAATTAATAAAACACATTTGAACCTTACAAGTTTTAATTGTAGGTATCTGTTTTTGTAGGATCCATGAAAGTAGTTTCTTAATGCTAACAGTATTGAAGACTTGCTCATTTTGATAGGTCGAACCACACGTTAATATAGTCGATAAGATAAATTCGTTACATAGTATGCTAGTGACCTAATATTCGAGCTTCGCTCTCACCCCATATGGAATTTACTGACCCCATATATACCGTATTAGGTCACTAGCACACTATGTAATTATTAAATAAAGGCAACAGTAGTATACCGCTGTTCAAAACTCATAAATCCATGGACAAAAAACAAAATCGGGGTAACAAACTAAAACCGAGGGAAACGCATTAAATATAAGAGGAGAACAACGACACAACACTAAATTGTAACACACACAGAAACGGACCAAGCATCAGACAAAATCCCACGAGAATAACAAATATAACATCAATACCAAATACATGAATTTGGGATAGACAAGTACCGTGACACGTCTTATCGCAATGTGAAATTACACTCAAAAACAAGAGAAAAGAAACGACGCAACGTTAAAATGTAACACACACAGAAACGAACAATAATATAACAATGGCCATATTCCTGACTGGGTACAGGACATTTTTAAAGGAAAAAATGGTGGGTTGAACCTGGTTTTGTGGCATGCCAAACCTCGCACTTTAATGGCTATTGTTAAATATAACATTGAAATGACAACATAATATTACAGGACTACACTACAAATAAATAGGAGAACATATTAGACAAAGAAACACATGATTAATGGATAACAAAAAACATCAAAAATTCAATACGCCAATAACGCGCCTCGTCCACACAAGACTCACCAGTGACGCCCAGATATAAAAGATCGAAAGTGAAAAAAAGCACAAAGTTGTACAGCACTGAAGATCAAAAGTTGAAAAAGGTTGTGTCAAATACGGCTATGTTTTTATGCTTGGGAAAAGAACATCCTTATTATTTAGAACAATTAATGCTATTGCAAACAGTAAATTTTATCAAATGAATATAACAGATATACATAATGAAACTGAAGTATTAACTCATTACAGAAAACAAACACGAATACACAATGCAAAGACCAACACAGAATAGACACACCCAACTCAGTCCAGGCCTCAACGCAGTAAATCATAAATCGTACAGTGAACTATAGTTGTAATGACGTCACATACGATGGCGAAAAGGCACAAAAATTACGTCACATTTGAATTTATGAAATTTCTGAAACAGCAGAAAAATGACGTCACATATGAAAAACTATATCTCAAATGTAAGATAGAATTAGGATTGATTAAAGATTATAATAGAACTAAATACTGATATTGCATTTAAACACAATTTAAACCCTGATCACTGATCCATTAAATCAGGTCGAGTTCAGATGAACCCTGTCTAATGGACCATGTGGACATCTGGAAGTTGTAAAGAACATTTTTTCTGTTGTTGTTTTTTTCTGTGTTTTTTTTTTTGTGGTGTCAAACTCGTATTTTTCCGATGAATATTCGATTTTTCTCTCTGAACTTTTACTTTAATTTAATTTACTCATTTAGACAAAATATAATTTTTTATTCGCCCTGACTGCATGTGTTAAATCTGACAACTTGCTACAGCTCGCTTCTGGTTCGGCGATGAAGTTTACTGATATAAAAACAAACATAGGAAACCTTAATATATCAACAGGCCAGTTTGTGTGTACCGTTTCTGATCTTTATCGAGCCTCACACTGATGTGACCTGTGTACAAAAACACGTTTTCGTACTATGCTCACTAAAAGCCTGATTTGTGTATCTTCATGGTGAGATTATTTTTTAGTGAAATGTTTTTTCTTTCACTAGTTAAGAAAAAAGAGATTATTGACGCAAAAAAAATGTTGCAGCCTTATAACAGTTTATATATATGTCTCTGATATTACATGTGATGAACACTCCTTCCTTTATGTCAACATGCTATGTTGTCATCGGCTGAACGGGTTTAGAAAGAATCTTCAACTTAAATAAAAAGGGTGTTTGTATACATGCTATGTTTTTTTTTAAAGTAGTAAAGGATGACAGTAAGTGTTCTAATATTTGTTTACGCCAGAGAGGTGATTTGCTAACAAAAGATTTACTGTGGATTCATATATATTGACCATAATTTGCTCATTGAGAAGGGCAGATATCTAAAAATACCTCGAGACAATAGAACATGTCCAACTTGTAAAACCTTAGAAGATGAAAAATACTTTCTCCTCCACTGTCAAATTAATAATGTTTTACGTATAAAACTTTTTAATGACATGGCAATAGATAATCCTATGTTTCCAAATTTATCTGATACCGAAAAACTAGTAGTCCTACTAAATCCTTCTAATATAAACCAAGTGAAAAAAAAAGGTTCCTTTATAAAACAGTCATTAGAGCTGAGGACAGGGGACTCTTATTTAGTTTTACTTGTATATATATAGATATGTGTGTGTTCAACTCAGTTATTTTCTTGTTGTTGTTACTTTTGTTTATGCCACAAGTATAATGTTACTTATATGACAAATAAAGATTATTATTATTATTATTCGTTGGATACAAATGTTCGTTAGTTTCGTTGGTAAAGGTAAATCATGTTATCAAAGAATAACATATTGTCAATAGGCTTTGTATACAGATATTGGCAAAACCACGAAATCTAACATCCACGAATGTGCAAGTTTTAGCAATCCACGAAAACTGATATCCACGAAAATATGTGAATCCACAGTATCAGCCACAATGGATTCGGATTGCTAGTAGTTTGCGAAATCATACAGCTTTGAAATAAATGAGTTGTGTCAAATATGGGGGAAGAAAAACCTAGGTATTTCAAATAGTTTTGATATTCTATGAAAACAAATCGACTAACAGGTTATGAAACGTTATCAAAGATACAGGACAAGGCTACAATTTTAGCCCGATTTCAACTAAATAACATATATATATATAATATAAAAGAATTTGATAGAAGATAAAAGTTTAACCATTAATCACATTACGATGTACATTGAGGCAGAGGTTATCTCCAATTTGAATCATAGTTTATATTTTAGATAAACTATATTAATAATTCATTTTAAAATATAAATCAAAAAGAGCAGCAGAATAAAAATATGTTTATTATGAGAGTCATTGTGCTGTTTTCAGTTGTTGGATTTAACACCGGATTTCTGTTGAAGGATAACAATCCACAACAAAGTGGTACTGTAAATAATCAGTATCCTTCTATGGCAAAGTACCTTGCAGATCAATCATCCATGCATCATGAATTGGAAACCTTACGTAGACAACAAGAAATGTCAATGAACCTACTGACGTCACAACTGGAGCAAAAGTTGGCGGAAATGGAGGCAAAAATTCCGGAACAATCATCCCGAAACGACACTTGCAAAGTCTTATATGAAACGTTGGAGCAAAACGTCCAAGAAGTCAAACAAAACAACACGCGCTTAGCTGGTGATCTTGAAACCCTTCATCATAGTTACAATCTTCTTAGCATGGCATTTGAGAATACAACTACAAAACTGAAAAACAGTCTTCAGGAATTAAAACAATTGAAAAACATTCAACAACTACAGACATTGAATAATTTAAATGAAAAAATACAAAAGATCGATTCTTCTGTTTCTTCCATAAGAAGTCACGAGCAAGCTCGAAATCAGGATTTTTTGGCTTTATACAATTTAACAATACAATCGGAGTCAGCAATCGATAGAATGAACCTGTACCAAAAAGAAATGAATAATACGATTACAGAACTCAGAAATGTCAGCAACAAAGGTACTGTTCATTATGACACGTTCTTTAAAATTCATTGAAATGTGTTATACATTATGCCATATATAGTATAGTCGATTTGTGCAGATTTTAAGCAAAATTGCTTAGAATGTGATAAAAGCATGAAATTTGGCGTACTAGTAGTATAGGTCATGTAAACCATTTTTTAGCTATAGGCCTACTTCGATAATCGAAATTAGCGGGAAATGCAGTTATTTTTAAAATGGCAGACATTTGATTTCTATAAAATACTTTAATACTGTCCCTTTGGTATCTTTCGTCCCTCTTTTAAAAACTCATTAAATTTTTTATAATAAAGGTATTGAAATGTAACCTGGTAAAAAGTGACAGTGCTTACACCATTTGCTTTGTTGCACAAAATTTATTTAAATGTTACACATATTGAATGGCGGCCATCTTGAAAAATCTTGAAATTCAAAGTTAAGCCATGATAGGTATTCTCCAAATTCAAAATTCATTGAAAATAATTATTTGGTTGAAATTGTTTATCTGAAAACCTCTCTGGCAGACATAATGAGTATCATTTCATACAAGTAATGTATTATATCGCCAATTGAAATAAGGTTTCATATGATGTCTTCCATTTGGAACTTATATTATAACGGAACTTGTATTTCATGACCCTCCAGGGCCTGGTATTTGGTATGCAGTTGTGTTGGCAATAGCAAGTCTCCATTCCATGGTGATTTTATGTCTCCACTTCTTCATCATGGTCAATTGACTTCAAAAGTGTTACATAGTTTACAATTAACGTTTGTGTTTAGGAAACCACTTATGATAAGTCGATTTTAATTGGTATACAGTTGTATTATTATTACCATTTCTCACAATGTTATTAAAATATAGTTTTCTGATTTCGATCTAATCATATGTAATTTTGATCAAATTGCATCTCTCACTTCCGAATCTAAAGGAATATGGGTAATTTCATTGTTCGTACACCAAAATGAAAATATCGTTACGTCATTGGTTGAATATCCATTGTCTATCCCAAATTCTTGTATTTGGTTTTGATGTTATATTTGTTATTCTCGTGGGATTTTGTCTGATGTTTGGTCCGTTTCTGTGGGTGTGTTACTTGTGTGTTTGTGTTTTCTCTCTTATATTTATGCGTTTCCCTCGGTTTTGGTTTGTTACCCCGATTTTGTTTTTTGTCCATGGATTTATGAGTTTGAACAGCGGTATACTACTGTTGCCTTTATTTAGAACGTTTTAAACCAATCATAACGTTTTGGTGTACGTTTTAGAAAATCTTACCCAGAATGCATTAGATTCTGAAACGGCGTCTTCAGTCATGGTTCATTGACGCTGAATGATAATTATCAATTATGATAGAATGTGCGCGAGGTCAATACGGTATATATGGACCTATGCAGATTAAATTGGGACGAAAGTCTTATTATTAGGGTTTATTTGAGACGTGATGGAATTCAGAGTATTTATTATTGTATTCAAGATAAACTGGTCGCCATAAGTCATGAGAACTTGCAAAAAATCTAGATTTAATAAACAAAACTGTTTTTAAGCAAAAGAACAAAACTGAAACAAATGTTTTACCAAATATCATTGACCTACCACTCGTGGTTCAGCATTAACTGGTCTAATAACAAACAAATACATTTTTGACGCCGACGCCAAAAACAGCACGCTTTTTTCGATTTCGTCGAAGCGAGACACAAATGATTTTGAAAATTCATTCATTTTATATGCCTGCCACTAGTCAGAAGTGTCATATTTGGTGGTTGTCGTTGGTTGCTGTCTGTTTGTCGAGACCCTTTATAGCTGACTTCTAGTATATAGAAAAAAATAATATCACAAAAATACTGAACTTAAGAGGAAAATCAATTCGGAAAGTCCATAATCACATGGCAAAATCAAATAACAAAACGCATCAAAAACGAATAGACAAGAATGGAAGAATGGGTGTTGTAATCGTTGAGAGTCGTAAAGTCTTTTTTATTCGCATTTACGTCAATTCGTCATTAGGGGATAGTTGTCTCATTGACAATCAAACCACATCTCCTTATTATAATAGTGTCGTATGATTTCTTTATTCTAAACCTTATATTAAGACTTAATATATTTTTATTTTCAGTGGCACTGACTGCGTGTTCTACTGGTGGGCAACATGTTGGTGCGACGCTAAAATTCACAGATATAAGAACGAGCATAGGCACCACTAATCAAATATCAAATTTTAAGTCAACGGGCAAGTTCATTTGTGCCGTTGATGGTCTTTATCATATTTCTCTTGTGTTAACGTCTAGATCAAAAAGTCATTATTTTCACATTTATAAAAACACTACTATAGTGGCGAACGGTTTTATGGGTGATTATTATTCGTCTGCCTCTAACGGAAACTATTGGCGTTCTGCCTCAGCAATAGCTGCAACATGGTTACACGTAGGAGATTTTGTCAAAGCTACCACTGATGCGTCGGACGATATTGGAAACCCCCAAGATACATGTTTAACCATTGTACAAATTAACTAAAATATTTTTGAAAGCCAAGGATGTATCCGAACCGAAACATTTGAAGAGTTTTATGACTAAAATGGACCTAAAGTAATCATGCTTATTAGTATCAATCATTTTAAGCTATAGATTTAATTAACAGATAACTCTAAATGGATCATTAGATATGAACCTTTTGGAATTAAAATAAATACAGATCAGTTTTGTGTCCATTATTTCATCAACAGTGTTATTAATTACATATATACTTATATATTTTATTATTGAGTGAAAGTCAATAAAATAGAAAAACAATTATTACTATTGAATTATTGATATATTCGTTATATTAACTACAAACTACACTCTTTTTTGAAAATCAAAATCATTAATCCATTTTTTTATGAATGAACTACACATCCCTTTAACAAATCGCACGTGGTAAATGATCACTCGACCAGAAATTAAATGTAATTTAAATTAACATAACAAAAGACTTGATGTGTACGATAAAATTGAAGCTGCCTAATAAATACAGGTAGCCTTTGTGAGAAATAAAGATAAAAACATACTTTATTCAAAAAATTATATTTGGTGAGAGCTGGTAAAGATATAGATCGATAATGATTGCAGGTACATGTACATTTGTACAAGGATAGATAAGATTTATAAAGGTGATGTTAATAATTCATAGTGGGAGGTTTTTTTTATCATTTGCTTTTTTCCCGACAAATGAGACTGTAAAAATTGGGGCCCCCTTAGTTGCTCCCCTGGGCAACTGAGGGTTGATGTAACAGGTGATTGTTAATAAAATATGTTTAATATTAAAAAAAAAAAAAAAAAGCTACAAACTACACTATTTTCTATTTATGGTTGTGGTTATTCTGCTCATCCTGGCAAATAAAATATTTGTTTATTCGTTTGTTTTGTTTTCACTTGAATGAAATCTTATTGTATTTCTCAAAAAGAGAGGGTCTGAATGGGGTTTTCAGAAAAGGAAATAATGGGCCAAGATTAGAGAAAATAAGAAAAAACGTAACGAATTGGACAAACAATAAAGAATAGATAACAAAGGGTTGCAAAAATATAGCGAATATTGGAAAATAAGGTGTGTTTACTGTACCCTTACCTACCCTTATTTTGAACCCCTACCCAAAAGATTGTTTTATCATTTTTGATTAAGCACTGTTAAAGACACTATGTTGCTCTCATGGAATCAATTTAAAAAAAAATCCATACCTACCTACCCTATTTTATAAGCATGAAACTTATAATTTGTGTTTGGCCTAAATTAAATGTAAACAGAGAACAAATATGAAATAAAAAAAAAAAACTGAAGGCTCCTTGATAGACGTTGAACATAATGCTTTTTTATTTTAATTATTTGAATTCGTTGTTCAGCTGTACCCATGAAACCCACGAAAATTCGTATCGAACGAATAATGAGGAATGCACAGTAAATTGTAAAAAACGAATATCTCTGATGTACATGTAATTCCAAAAATACCCCGCTTAGATTAAATTTATATTTCTGGTCTTTTTAAAGTTTTGTAAAAGGTAGACAGATTTAATCCAAATGGAAGTTTGGCACATCTTCGTGTTGAAAACTCCTTCACTCATGTCAATATGCGATGCTGTCATTAGCTGAAGGGCATTTGGAAGAAATCTGTTATAACCAAGTGCAACTTTAAAGGAAGGGGTAATGATATAAGAGATATGTTTTTAAAAAAAGTATAGCAGTAAGTTATTGGAGATGTAAGCCAGAGGGGTGATTTGTTAACAGAAGACTTACTGTAGATTCATTGTTATTCGTTCGATACCAATGTTCGTGGGTTTCGTTGGTACAGGTAAATCACGAATTGAAATGTTTAACGAATAACATATTTTCAATAGGTTCTGTATACAGATATAGGCAAGACCACGAAATCCAATATCCACGAATATGCAAGTTTTCAGCAATCCACGACAATTGATACCCACGAAAATAAGTAAATCCACAGTATCAGCCACAATGGAATCGGATTGCTAGAAATTGGCGGCCAAATTATATTGGCGAAATTATAGAGCTTTGAAATAACAAAAAATGCAGGAAGTTGTGTCAAATATGGGGAAAGGAAAACATAGGTATTTCAAAAAGATTTGATATTCTATGAAAACAAATCAATTTATCGATTTACAGGTTATGCAAAGTTATCAGAGATACAGAACAAGGTTACAATTTTAGCCCGATTACAACTAAACAACATATATATAACATGACATAATTTGATAGTTCATAAAAGTTCAACCATTAATCACATTACGATGTACATTGAGGAAGAGGTTATCTCAAATTTGAATCATAGTTTATCTTTTAGATTTTAGATAAACTATGAAGGAAGGGGTAATGATATATAGTTTATGTTTTATATAAACTATATTATTAATTCATTTCAATATATAATTCAAAGAGTGCAGCAGAATAAAAATATGTTTATAATGAGAGTCATTGTGCTGTTTTCAGTTTTTGTATTTAACTCTAGATTTTTATTGGAGGATAAAGCTCCACAACAAAGTGGTACTGTAAGCAATCAGTATCATTCTATGTCAAAGTCCCTTGCAGACCAAACTACTATTCACCACGAACTCGAAACATTACGCAGCCAGCAGGAAATGACAATAAATTTACTGACGTCACAACTGAAGCAGAAATTGGCAATAATGGAAGCAAAACTTTTTGAACAATCATCACGAAATGACACTTGCAAACTCTTAGTTGAAGAGTTGAAAGAAAACGTCAAAGAACGAAACAACAGTCGTTTGGGTGGTGATCTTGAAACGCTACAGCTGAAATATAATCTCCTTAACAATGCTTTTGAAAACACAACTGCAGAGCTGAAAAGAAGTCTTCAGGAATTAAAACAATTAAAGGATATAAAACAGCTACAGTCATTAAACAATTTAAATGAAAAAGTGCAGAAGATCGATTCCTCCGTTACTTTATTAAGGAGTCAAGGACAAGCTCGAAATCAGGATTTTTTGGCTTTGTACAATCTAACGGTACAGTCAGAGGCAACAATTAACAGAATAAGCCAATACCAAAAAAGAGATGAATAATACAATAAACAAGATCCAACAAAATGTCAGCAACAAAGGTATTGTGCATTATGAAATGTTATTTCAACTTTTTCAACATACTTTCATCAACATAAGAAGAAAAAAACACGCCATATCTGTATGTAAAAAGTTGCTTTTAACGCTTAATACTATAGTTGAGCATTAATCCGGTAAGCATGTCATGAGTATACTTTATCTTACTGAAAATAATTCCTTATATGTTCCTGACCCTAGTTATACCGGTATGTGCCTATTATTCGGTGGTTGTCGATTGTTGCTGTCAATTATATCGAAATTGATGAAATTTGTTTGACTTTTTTGGAACGTCTCCCGCTTACCTGGATTTCCTTGCATCTACGTCATCATGATCAGTAGATCGTTATTTAATTGGCAATCATACCAAGTCTCTAAATTATTATATTATCGATGTGATTCTTTATTCTTTATTAGACATTTAAAGAACATATAGTAAAGTTTTGATCTCATGGTGTTTTTTTTACGAAAATGTGTCGGTTCTATGGTCGGGTTGTTGTCTCTTTGACACATTCCTCATTTCCATTCTCAACTTTATACATGCTTTTTTCACCTGGTAAATTTGTGATGCAAAATATATCTTCATGTGCTAAATTTAGAGATAAATGGGCGTCGAAATTTTGGATATTTACCTAAAATTAAGGGTTCTTTGATATACTAGTAGCTATCCTTTGGACAGATGCCCTAAAGAAAGATACCAGAGGGATATTCAAACTCATCAATTGAAAAAAAACATAAAAAACCCATGGCTTAAAGAGAAAAAGACAAACAAACAATAGTACACAAAACACAACATAAGAAATACAAGCCGGGGAATGTCATATCAATTGGGAGATACTCCGTATGCTAGCGCTGCTGGAATGTTGCTTCATAGAAACGGAAATATAAAAAAAAGAAGATGTGGTATGATTGCCAATGAGACAACTATCCACAAAAGACCAAAATGACACAGACATTAACAACTATAAGTCACCGTACGGCCTTCAACAATGAGCAACGCCCATACCGCAAAGTCAGCAATAAAAGGCCCCAATAAGACAATGTAAAACAATTCAAACGAGAAAACTAACGGCCTTATTTATATAAAAAAAAAAATGAACGAAAAACAAATATTTAACACATAAACAAACTACAACCACTGAATTACAGGCTCCTAACTTGGGACAGGCACATACATAAATAATGTGGCGGGGTTAAACATGTTAGCGGAATAGCTGGTATAAAAGTTCACAATTGAAAAGATTAAATCATCTTTTGTCGTAAAGTTTTGTTTTCAATCGACCTTAATTTTCAATTTCTAGATGAAGGTCAAGATATTAGGCAAACTTAACTGTATCTGTTGTATTCTATATCTAGAGTTTGATGGGATAGATGCGATCAACATAGTCACCAAATTTTGTATTATTTAGTGAGAGAACATCATCTATATAGCGGAAATTAAAGTTAAAGGATATTGCTAACTTCTTTTCGTTTTTCTTAAGAAGTTCCTGCTTGAGGCCAGCCTCACTAGGATAAGATAAAATCATCAAAAAGAGGGACACAGTTAGTTACCATTGGAATGCCGATTGTTTGTTGAAAAACTTATCCTCCAATCGCGTAACAAACATGTTGTCAATCAAGAAATAAAACATCCTGATAATGCCAATTTTAGCGGGTCTTATTTTTTTAATCAGAATCTCTCCCTTAGACAATATACTTGTATCTACGTTGGTCATTCTTTTCTATGAAACTCAGCAATACCAACTCTTTTAATTTTTTTTTGGTTTGGAATGGGAAATATTTGTGTAAAGTGCAGAAAGTCAATTGTTTTAATACTATTGCAAGAGTGTTTGATTGTATGTAGCCTAAAGAACTTTGTAATTTTAAAGTTCCCACACCCGTTTGACGTCGCGAAAATAACAATTTACGTTAGCAACGTCATTGCCTCGCCTGTAACTGTATCGTATGTACTTGTAAATTAAGACTTTATATCTATTTTTTTCATTGGCACTGACTGCATGTTCTTATAATGTGAAACAGTCTTCATCTCATCTGACTACTAGTATAAAGTTTCAAGATATAAGAACAACCATAGGCAACACCAATATATCATCCTTTCAGTCAAAGGCAGTTTGTTTGTACCGTTTCTGATCTTTATCATATCTTTGTGGTGTTAATGTCAGAATCAAAAAGGCATACTTTCAAATTGATATAAACCACAACAGAAAAGTGAGTGGCTGGATAGATGATTATTATACATTAAGATCTGGTATATTGTATCATCGGTCTGCAGCAGCAGTAACAGCTACGTGGTTAGAAGTGGGAGAGACAGTCAAGGTTACCAGTGGTGTCACTGCGATTATTGGAACTTCTCAAACTGCATGTTTAACCATTGTTCGAATTAACTAAAAATCAGTGATTTGTTTATTTTGTTATATGCATGTAAAATTAAACTACTATTCACATATCAATGACATAAAAACATGAAGAAAAACAGAATGACCTTCTTCCAGAATGTTCGACTGCGCTTTGTTTTTAGGATGTATTGCTGGAAAGGAACATTTGGCAGAGGAGCGGACAGACAGTGATTCCTATACTAGTATAAACCAAAATCTTCTTTCATTAGGAACACACGACTAATATGCGAAATATTAATAGATAAAAAAAAAAGCATGATAAAGCAGCAGAAAGAACATTACACCCCATCCTGGTTCAATGTTCCATAAGAAACCCATTGATTTTTTTTTAGTACCTAGCCTATCTATGTGGGTGAATCGATTTTTTTTTAAGAATATATCTAAAAGTTCCTAAATACATGTATTTAGATAGTTATAAATTTGAGTGTTATTTTATCTTAATACTAACGTGTTTATTGTTTTGTTTAATGTCTGATGGGCGGGGGTGTGTTGGGAGATTGGTCTCGTGGTCTCTATGTTTATGTCGTTGATATGACTCATTTTACAGTCTAGTTTATCTACGGAAGACCAGTTATTTATTGATGAGAACTGTAGAGGCAAGATGTCGGACAATTACGTCTCAAAGATACATTGATAACTCCCCCTAAATAATTGATTCGTCTTGATTTCAAACTCGGCCGACATATTGTTCAAGCCTACCTTAGACATAAATCTGATTTTAAAGCGCTTTTAACGGCACAGTCAGTCAGATGAACATCGACAATGAAAACTTCCCTAGCGGAATCAGACTAGTTTGACATAAGTCAGACGGAGGAACCAAATCGCCCGATTAAAGACGAGTCACAAAGAAAAATTAATGTAAGTTTAATTGTTTGTTAAGTGGACCATTTGGACCAGGTTTTCAATATTATTAGTCCTATGCTTTTCTGATGCCTCCTCGGAATACAATGGACCAATGAACAAAAAGACTTAAACTTCAAGTGTATGCATAAATCATACGCTAAAATGTTTCAGCTGTAAGCAAGTAATTAAGCATTCATGGGTATACAGTTTTAGCTGGGCTGTCCAATCCAATATAGACTGAATTCTTGGAATCCGCGATAACTCGTACACCAAGATATGAAATGAAGCCATCGATTGTGAAATTCAGTCCCATAGCACCAACGATCTTCTTGTAAGACTCAGCCTCTTTCTCATACTGGGCAATTATGGCTTGTGCTTCAGTCTGTGCTCTGAAACCAAATAATATTTGCTTGGAAACAGAACTATAAACTATAAATATAATGTATTTAATTGTTTGTTTTTTTTTATTTCGAAGGCTATATCTCAAGAAAGTTGACAAGCAAGTCTGAAATATATTTTTAAAAAGTAACGTAACTTATGATGAAAAACCTCTAAATAATGCTGTTCCTCTTTTTTGGTGACCAGATTGAATTGATATAGGAAGATGTGGTATGAATTGTCAAAACAAAATCATTGATAGATTCTGTTTTTGGTGGCTTTACAGTTGCTTATTTTTTGTTTGAATTTTAGGTTGTGTAAACTATTGTTTATCTTTTCTTCGTTTTCGTTTTCTGCATTTGTTATCTCATGTCGGTCAGTTTTTGTTAGTTTAACCCTGGTAGAAGATGTTTAAACCAACAAAAACTGAGCGTCATGGTATAGCCAAGGTCGTTGTAAATGGTATTACACACCAACAAACAAACAGATAAAACTGTCCAGACTTTTAACGTTGGAAACAAGGACCGATAATGATATTCAAATGGTATTTTTAAACGCGTTGTAAATCTTACTTGTTGGATAAAATACGAGCATCCGATTCCGCTTTATCAATAATTATCTTTGCTTGTGTTTCAGCCTCACGTTTCTTTGTCTGTGCCTCTGTCAGAAGTCGTGGACGTTCATTGTTAGCAACCTGAATATCTTCTCTGGCTCTTTCCTTGCTCCTTATAGCACTTTCATACTCGGATGGTCTCGCTATGTTGCTCACCTAAATAAATCAAGCATTATTAATCTAATTACAATAAGTATCCCAAAAGAAAGTGCGGAGATTTTATTTTTCTAAATTAGATTACATAACATTTTTTTCTATATTTAATTACATTTGCAAAATTATTAGTTAAAATGTAGAATTTTAAGAATCATGCGACAGTTAACTCAATCAATAACAAAAAGGTGTCCGATAATATTATTTTCGTCAACACGTCTATAATAAATTCAGAAAAGCAAAAGTAAGAATAGCCTGGAGCGCATATAAAACCGAAACGGGTCACGAGAACAGCTAGATCGTTTAAAGTCAACTTTGCTTTGAGTTAGTTTGGCATAAGTTTAAAAAAAATAATAATAAAATGGAAAATGGAAATTGTGAATGTCATTGTGTCAAAGAGACAACAACCCGACCACAGAGCAGAAAACAACCGAAGGCCACCAATGGGTCTTCAACACAACGAGAAAATCCCGCACCCGAAGGCGTGCTTCAGCTGGCCCCTTAACAAAAATGTGTACTAGTTCAGTGATAATGGACGTCATACTAAACTAACTGTACTAAAATTAAAAATTATACTAGAGTAACAAATGCCAGAGGCTCCTGACTTGGGACAGGCACAAAAATGGCGGGGTTAAAATACCATTATACATAAAATAACAAAGGACTACAAATCTGTTTTTTTCTAACTATCAATTGGTATCTCAAACAAAATATTTTAACTTATCAGGGCAATTGGTCCCAACTCATCATCACTATACATGAACTATTTGCCACTGTGCATTTATTGAATATCACTGATTAGTTTGTCCTATACGGTTTCCGGCTGCCGATTGTACTTGATTGGTTCATTTTACCTATTGTTATAGTTCCCTTACCTGTAGGTCAGTGATGTCAGCCTGAAGGTCTTTATATCTCTTAATTATTTGTTCTCGGACCTTTTCCTGGAATATTGCGCGTTGGGCCTGGAACTGTGACGTATTGAAGTAGCTACAAGCTTCGTGTAAAGCGGATCTTCCTAAAATAAGAACGAATATACATTTATTTCTGGTTTTGAGAATGTAATCTTTAATAAACTTTACACATTTTGTAAAGTGACCAGCTGAATCCCGCCTCCGGGAGCGGGATTTTCTCGCTGTGTCGAAGACCCATTGGTGGTTTTCGGCTGTTTTCTGCTCTTTGGTCGAGTTATTATTGTCTCTTTGACATATTCCCTTTTTCCATTCTCAATTTGTATAGATATAGGAAGATGTGGTATGTGTGCCAATGAGACAACTCTCTATCCAAGTAACAAGTATAAGTGAACCATTATAGGTCAAGGTACGGCCTTGGCTCACACCGAACAGCAAGCTATAAAGGGCCCAAAAAATTACTTGTGAAAAACCATTCAAACGGGAAAACCAACGGTCTAATCAATATAAAACGAGAAACGTTAAAAAAATGTACTATTAGCAACCTTATTTTCAATTTTCAATGAAGGTTCGCTTAAAGTTTGACTGTCCTTTGGTATCTTTCTTCCCTCTTTTAAAACTGAAGAAAGAAGACATACCTGCATATTCAAGGACTTTAAGATAACCAGTTTGGTTTCTGAAGTCCAAGATAATTTTCTTCAAGTTGGCCGATCTGACTTTATATTGGTACGTAACATCTAAGGTTATTTTAATACCATCTTTGTTGTAACACTGGAAGTCAAAGGTAAAGTTGTATGTAAATAAAAAGATCAGAACATCAGCAACAGTTAATAATATAAAAAATAGGAGATGCGTTGTGATTACCATGCAATGGGAAATCTATACACCGGGGAAATCTATACACCACAGTCAGGATGTTAATGACAATAGATCACCGTTTTGTGTCATGTTCCACATTTAGTTCCAATGTATTCTTAAAAATCCGAGTTTTTTTTTACATGAGATTTGTTGTTGTTTACTTCATCTGCAACATCTTACAAACATGTGCTTACAAAGCGAAACGCCGTTAAAGGTTGCAAAAAAGTACAAAGATGTTCATTATCATCGTCACCTAGATTATTTTAAAAACAAACAACAATACAGACTCAACATTATGGAGCTACCATTTCATTTTAAGGAGGGAAAAGGGGGGACTAGGATGAAATATAAAAAGAAGGCATTACAGGGGTTTTTGCGTAATAAAAAGGCAGGATGAGCAACTTTGCGAAAAAGACAGGATGACATTTTCTGTATTATAAATAGTCATGATAAAGTAGTAAATAAAAGGCAGGACCAAATAGTGTGAAAACTAAAAAAGGAAGGACAGAAATAAAAACTAAAGAAGATGCAGAACGAAATTGTTCATGCCCTAAAAATCAAATTGTAGCTCCCTAATGCGGGGTTCACACATTGCCGATTATTGCTCCCGTTTGAGATCAGACAGCGATACGACACGAAAAGTGAAAAAGTCGGATTAGTATCCTCAATTATCTGGAATGTCCTATTATTGTCTGAACGCAGTCGTTTTAGTTCGTAACAGATTCCTACTGGTCGGGAAGGGTCCGAATAGTTCGGCAAAGCACCCCGACATTTAGGTGCGTCCCGTAACATTCGGGGAAACTCAGCCGATTTTGTCTAGTCGGATTACAATCGTGCCTATGTCGTGACAGATTCTGTTGTATCGGATCGAATTCCTAACAATGTTCTGTGTATTCGGGACGGTGTCCTGTGGAACGGGAATGGTCTGGAGAAGTCCCGACAATAACAGAATACAATACGACTGAGACCAGACAAAGCCGTTTGCAATGCGATAGAGCGGACCGTGATAGGATTACGTTCCGACAGTACCTGATCATCCCGATTATGCCGACAGTTTTCGAACGGATAACTTCCGTCAGCGTCGGTTCACTGTCTTGTCACTATCTGATCTCTGTCGGATTACATTCGGTAGAATCGGGACGCAGTCGTGACAGACTCGGTCGAATTTTACCTGGCGAAAGATACTAATCTAATTTCCATCCACGATTCACAGGATCTTGATCAGACTTTTGACAAATTTTAATCGGGAATGGTCCTGTCAAGGACGGCAGTAAAAATCGTGAATGTGTGACCCCAGCTTAAGAAAACCAGTAAAGAGAAGTTTGGACTTACCTGTAAGTCGTCGAATGTGATTGATTTGTAAACACTTGGAAAGATAATATAATTGAAACCAGGAGGCCCCAAGTGTAAACCTTCTCTGTCAGTGGTATCATGTAACTTTTTCTTCAGTGTATCGTACTTTACGCCGACTGTAATAATAAATAACACAAATGATATGATGATGGAAGAGGTTAACAGCTCTCGCCTGATCGATCAAATAACATGGTTTGCATTGAAGGCCTGTGTATTATACGTAACACTGCGTTTACAAATACACAGTGAGAGTGAAAGATTATTTATATAATCGGGAGGTTTGGCTAGCCTCAAAACCAGGTCCAACCCACTACTCTTTCTTAAAATGTCCTTTACCAAGTCAGGAATATGACAGTTGTTATAGTCCGTTTCTATGTATGTAAGTGTTTGTTTAATTGCAATTCAGTGTTTCTGTTGTTTTCAGTTGATGTATTACTCTCGGTTTTAGTTTGTAAACAGGATTTTTTTTCGCCTATGAACGATTTATGACTATTGAACATTGGTATACTAGCTGTTGTCTTTACTTACATTGCGACAAATAAGCATACGTGAAGTGACTGTATTGTCACTCTCATTCAAATCAGTAAGACGTATGAACACGTTTCTAAATTGTTCATAATTTACCGTTTGAGAATCTACAGGACCATGGATATTTTTATTGTTCTTTGTTTCATTGATCATACCCCAATCTTCGATTGATCTGCACTTTACCTAAAGATAATGTCATGCAATAAAAAGTGTACCTATGATCTAATGAAGTCACATCCAAACAGCTGTTCACACCTCAAAAACGCAGTTAAGATTGAACCTTTTTTTTAAGCCGTGCATGACGTTTCATTATTTTTAGAATTTGAATTTCCATGCCATGTGTTTATACTTTATATCTAAATTTTAAAGGTATTTTCAAACGCGGCGTAACATGCAATCAATATGTTGTTGTGTATACTTACTTTCTTCAGAAGCCAGTTTTTTCAATGAGACAGCTACTAAAACTATAGCAATGAAGACTGCAGCTACGATTAAACCAACCACACTATAGATTATAATACGAACTAAACCACCATTTTCACCCATCTTGATCTACAACTGATAATTCAAGTTTTTCAAATTTAATTATGTCATATTTCCGCAGTTAGTAATATCACCAACTTTAAGATTGAACGTTATAAAGCGTTTAAGGGAGCAACCATTTAACTTTAAAAAAAAAAAGGGAGGTTGTGTGGAAGGGGGGGGGATTGGGAGGGTACATGTATGGTTTTTTTTTGTTTTTTTTTTTGTCTGAGTCAAAATTTTCTTTTGCGCTCTCATTTTCATTTAGTTTTTCAACGCATACAATCAAATCGTTTTAATACAAATTTACACCATAAAGTATGGATTCAGCATATGTGTTTTTTTTTTGTCATCTGCTTGAACAGAATATTTGTAATCAAATTGGGGATAATTTTTTTTTGGAAAAACCATACCTCCACCTCTGAAGTCGTTCCCTAACAATAAAATTACCACAATGTGAAGTTACTTTCAGAGCCAGAGTTACGTAACTATGCGAAACTTGAAAGAAATTGTTCTCGATATTTTCGCGTAACTCTCACGTGAATTAAGATAATGTGAATTATTTTGCCTTTAAAAAAACTAATTATTCTGATTTCAAGTATACATGTCATATGAGGTTTTGCTAGCTTTAAAATTAAAACAAGGTTTAATCCGCCCTTTTCTTAATAAGAAAATGCCTGTACCAAGTCAGGAATATGGCAGTTGTTATCCATTCGTTTGATGTGATTGAGCTTTATATTTGATTTTGTCATTCGATTAAGGACTTTCCTTTTTGAATTTTTCTCGAAAGTTCAGTATTTTTGTGATTTTAGTTTTTGATACAAAATTTTACAAAAACAATTGTATCAAAACTATCTTCTACTAACGTTACGAAATGTAGCATACAGGAACAATTTTGTTATTTCATGCGAAATTATGACAATGTAAAGGCATTTTAAACAGTTTATACAGTTGCAAAATTTTGCTGTTACAGCTTTTTGTGAAGGCATTTTAAAAAAAGTAAAACCCTAGATAATTGCAAAACTTTGCTGTCACAGCATTTTGCATAGCAATTTAAAAAATTAAATTGCACCGGGTTTTATAATTAATAAAAAGTAAATAAGTATTAAACTGTACCTGATGTCGGAAAAGGTGAGATCAATATGACAAAACATTGACAGGATATCCCTACTTGTATCTAACATCATCACGTGTGAAATTATTGTGCACAAATAATTATATCTTGTAATTTTACGTGTTCATCTATATTTTTCATTTTCCTCTAAACTGTAAATTATATCTGTTGTGTCCATCATCATCATCATCACCATCGTTTTGATCATCATGCTAGTCGCATAGACTTTTTACAAGTCCAGCTCATAAAGTTGCCTTTAAAAAATCCGAATAGGCAGCAATACAAATAAATCAGTTATTTTTATTGTGTATAGACACTCAAAGGGGAATGTTTCTTCGCAAGTAAAACTGGTTTACCCAACCCATATTTTGTGCTTGAAATCAAGTCAAGTTTTCTGTGTTTGTTCAACGGTGTGTCTAGTAATGGACTCTGCTTATATCAATATTAGTTGAATGCTTATTCTTTATTCTAAATTGATTGATTGATAATTTGCTTAACGTCCAGTGTCAAATATATCATACATGCAACAAATTTGATTGATTGTAACGTTTGGAGTATAACGCCACTTTCGGCACTATTGTGGTTTTTGGATGTGGTCCGATACATTAATTAGGGCAGCCGAATTGCCCGAAGACAACCACGACATTCGGAAGCGTTGATTCGAACTCACAACCTTAGACTTGTGATACAGTAGACCACTCGGCCACCGTCGCCCCTTGTAATAAATTTGAAAACAATACAACTACAATACGGGTTAACCATGATAAATTGTCGTTAAAACCTTTGTTGATGTGGTTTATACGTGTTTCTTGTTTCTCGTTTTTTTTTATAAATTAGACAGTTGGTTATCCCGTTTGAATTGTTTTACACTAGTTATTTTTGAGGCTCTTTATAGCTTGCTGTTCGGCTTAAGCCAAAGCTATGTGTTGAAGAGCGAACTTCGACCTATAATGGTTTACTTTAAAAAAAAAATTGCGACTTGGATTGAGAGTCAGTTGTCTCATTGGCACTCATACCAAATCTTCTTACATCTATGAACATTTGGACTACTTTTCACCGGCACACCCCTCTGAAATTTGTTTTACCTACATACCTAAATAAGGTTAAGGAAATCAGTGACAATCGCCTTTACTACTTTTTGGAAAAGAGGAAATGTAGGATAATAATTTTGACTTGCAGCAGTCAATTTATGGATGCCTCAACGTTGCAAGGGTCTTAGATGAGATGTCGTCATTTCATAGCAGCTCATATCCTGTCTGTAATTTAGGCAAAAAAAATTAAGGGTACGTAGGGATGCAAAAAAAAACTAGTATCAACTCAACACCAGCCCCTGTGATCTATGTCTCATTTAATCAATTAACACATACTCTTTTGTCAAATGTTAGTCTCATTAAGTAGACAAGCAATTTACAGTGCACAGTCAAAAAGAGACTCGGTTCGTGTTTGTGGATGATAAACTCTGGAAATTCCAGGGAATATGGTTGATTCACTCAAAAATTCAGGTGAATTACACAGAATTCAGGTTACTGTGGTTGATTTACTTAAAGATAAAGGTATTTACTCAGAATTCAGGTGACTATGGATGGTTCACTCAGAAATTAAGGTGAATATTGTTGATTTACTCAGAATTCAGGTGATTGTGGTTGATTTACTCACAACTCAGGTGACTGGTCGATTTACTCAGAATTCAGGTCATTGTAGTTGATTTACTCACAACTCAGGTGACTGTGGTTGATTTACTCACAACTCAGGTGACTGTGGTTGATTTACACAGAAATTCAGGTGAATATGGGTGATTTACTCAGGAATTCAGGTGAATATGGGTGATTTACTCACAACTCAGGTGACTGGTCGATTTACTCAGAATTCAGGTCATTGTAGTTGATTTACTCACAACTCAGGTGACTGTGGTTGATTTACTCAGAAATTCAGGTGACTGGTTGATTTACTCAACTCAGGTGACTGGTTGATTTACTGAGAATTCAGGTGACTGGTTGATTTACTCAGAAATTCAGGTGAATAGAGGTGATTTTCTCACAATTCAGGTGAGTGTGGTTAATTCATTCAGAAATTCAGATGATTGTGGTTGCTTCACTTATACATTCAGGTAAATAATTTAGGCGATTCATCTGAAATTCAGTTGAATCCAGGTCATTTACTCACAATTCAGTCGAGTGTGGTTAATTCATTCAGAAATTCAGGTAAAGGAGTAGGTCCAGTAAGACCCCTTTTTGGCCCCAAAATATAGCAGTTTTACAAAATTGTTAAAATGTAAACTTTTAGTTATTTATTGGACAGTAGAATGCTTCTGCTACATAAATATGGGCTGTTTTTGACAATACAATGCACATATATCGGGTACTAGCACCATTAAGTCATGCTAAATTACTGAAATCTTCACAATTCTAGCATTATAGTTAAATTTTAGACGATTTTCGTGTGAAACGAAAGTGGCCGTATTCGTGTTCATCCTTAATATTGAAATGTAAGTTGTATTTTATGATAATACATAACATATATAAAGGTTGAGGATGAACACGGATGCGGCCACTTTCATTTTTGACAAAAAACATCGGAAAAAGTGACATTTTTCAGGAATATTTGGTAGATTTTTCATATTTGAGCTTGAATCGGGTCGTTTTTAATGACTAAATCAGTTAAAATCTTTCACATAAACTAATTGATTCAAATGAAATAGACACTTCAGTGGTCAAAAAGTGGTCAAAATCTTTCGTAAGATGAACCTGAAATTTGAGGCCAAAATCAGTCCTTACCGGACCTACTCCTTTGGTAGAATAACAAAGCCATTCATTTGACTCTGGTTGATCTAATAATAATTAGAAATTCAGGTGAATATGGGTAATTTACTCAAAATTGAGGTGACTAGTTCATTCACTTAGATATTCAGGGAACTGTGGTCGAAATCACTCTGCAATTCAGGTAAATATGGGTGATTTACTCAAATCACCATGTGTGTATTGAATACACCATTTGCTTATATCCAAGAAAAGAACCAAACTGCACTATTCATTTATGTATAAAACTTTTAAATTGTATCTACAAGTACATTTAGTTGTTTGATTTACAAATGTGTTAAATATATATTGCATAAATTTAATAAATAAATATAACACATTTAAAAATACTTGATCACAGATCAATAAAATGTTTCAATACAATACATTTAAATTACTGTTTTAATACACAGGTCTTTCCCAGAAATAAATGTTTGGTGAGTGAGGAGGGTTTGAAAGCACTTTTATTTAACAGTCATGCAACACAAATGTGTTAAATATATATTTCATAAATTTAATAAATAAATATAACACATTTAAAAATACTTGATCACAGATCAACAAAATGTTTCAATACAATACATTTAAATATACTGTTTTAATACACAGGTCTTTCCCAGAAATAAATGTATGGTGGGTGAGGAGGGATTGAAAGCAATTTTTATTTAACAGTCATGCAACATGGTGCACTTTACAGTAGTGATTTTCAAGTATCGTTCTTTCTATGCAGGAAAATTTATAAAAAAATCAATCAAAAAAAAAAGAACTCAATCTGATACGGTGTTGTGTTATTTATTTTCAATTATAATTTTGTCATTCTAGTACATGTATTTATACCACTTCATTTTTATCTTTCAGACATAATAATACAATATCTTAAATATTAAAAGTCTTATCTTAAGATGAGTTACAAAAAAAGTAATGCCATGTAATGCCAATTAATGCATGAAATTACACAACTTTCTACTAAAGTAATGCATTGAAAATAAATTGCTGCATTATACATTAAAATTGAGAAAGGAAATGGGGAATGTGTCAAAGCGACAACAACCCGACCATAGAGTAGAAAACATCCGAAGGTCACCAATGGGTCTTCAATGTAGCGAGAAACTCCCGCACCCCGAGGCGTCCTTCAGCCGGCCCCTTAAAAAATATGTATTCTAGTACAGTGATAATGGACATCATACAAAACTCCGAAATTATACACAAGAAACTTAAATTAAAAATCATACAAGACTTACAAAGGCCAGAGGCTCCTGACTTGGGACAGGCGCAAAATTGCGACGGGGTTAAACATGTTTATGAGATCTCAACCCTCCCCCTATACCTCTAGCCAATGTAGAAAAGTAAAAGCATAACAATACACACATTAAAATTCAGTTCAAGAGAAGTCCGAGTCCGATGTCAGAAGATGTAACAAAAGAAAATAAATAAAATGACAATAATACATAAATAACAACAGACTCAGTACTAGCAGTTAACTGACATGCCAGCTCCAGATCTCAATTAAACTGATTGAAAGATTATGTCACATTACATGCATTACTTGGAAAAATGTACCATGCATTACAATCACAAATTTTGCATTACCCCATGCCTGCTTTATATACTTGTCAAGACTAACTGTTTAAAATAAGCTTCACCCTTCAAACTTGATTGAAAGTACAAAGACCCTTCCAACCCTCGATTAAATCTGGAAAAGCTCTCAGATCAATAAACAGTAATATTCACCACATCTGTTCTATGCACAAGTTTCTTCTGTTCTACAAATACACTTAACACTTTAACTTACATATATATGTATACACTGACATATACAATGATATAGCTAAGATATTTTTTTTGTATTCTGTACTTTTAGTTTAATACAGTGAATGTGTATAACCAACTTGGAGCTCTCTTTTTTTTATATAAAAAATTGGTGATTGTAGGTGATTTACTCTGAATGCTGGTGAATCAAGATGAATTACTTGGAATGCTATAATCACAAAACTAATCATATCAAAGAAACAAATCATAAGAATTTGTGAATTTAGGGAAATCTGAAAGACATACATGTATATTGAAAAATTACTTTGTCCAAAAGATGTACATTACAAAAAACGCCATATCCCACAATCAACTCCCTTTTATCCCACAGTTAGCAGCATTGTAATTGTAACAAGAGGCTCTCAAGAGCCTGAATCGCTCACCTTAATTCTTTTGGTTAAATCTCTCATCAATGATTATTTTGGCTTTTCAATTTATTTAAATGTTTTTTGGATCGTCCTATTTTCTTCAAAAGCCAAAAAAAAATAATCATTTTCTCCTATGTTCTATTTTAGCCATAGGAGCTATGTTTTTTGACATACAAGGAAATAAAATATAAAATTTATACTAGATACTCTGAAACTCATTTAGCCTAAGTTTGGCTGAAATTGATACAGCAGTTTCAAAGGAGAAGATTTTTCAAAGTAAGTCAACATGATGAACAAATTGTGAAAAAAAGTCTTTAAAGGGCAATAACTCCTTAAGGGGTCAATTGACAATTTTGGTCAAATTGACTTAATTGAAGATCTTACTTTGCTGAACATTATTGCTGTTTACAGTTTATTTCTATCTATAATTATATTCAAGATAATAACCAAAAACAGCAAAATTTCCTTAAAATTATCAATTCAGGGGCAGCAACCCAACAACAGGTTGTCTGATTCATCTGAAAATTTCAGGGCAGATAAATCTTGACCTGAAAAACAATATTACCCAACGTCAGATTTGCTCTAAATGCTTTGGTTTTTGAGTTATAAGCCAAAAACTGCATTTGACCCCTATGCTCTATTTTTAGCAATGGCGACCATGTTTGTTGATAGATCACAACTTCGGATACAATTTACAAACTAGATACCCTAAGGAACATTCAGTTAAAGTTTGGAAGTATTTGGCCCAGTAGTTTCAGAGGAGAAGATTTTTGTAAAAGATTACTAAGATTTACGAAAAATGGTTAAAAATTGACTATAAAGGGCAATAACTCCTAAAGGGGTCAACTGACCATTTCCGTCATGTTGACTTATTTGTAAATCTTACTTTGCTGAACATTATTCCTGTTTACAGTTTATCTCTATCTATAATAATATTCAAGATAATAACCAAAAACAGCAAAATTTCCTTAAAATTACCAATTCAGGGGCAGCAACCCAACAACAGGTTGTCTGATTCATTTGAAAATTTCAGGGCAGATAGATCTTGACCTGATAAACAATATTACCCCTGTCAGATTTGCTCTAAATGCTTTGGTTTTTGAGTATAAGCCAAAAACTGCATTTGACCCCTATGTTCTATTTTTAGCAATGGCGACCATGTTTGTTGATAGATCATAACTTCGGATACAATTTACAAACTAGATACCCTAAGGAACATTCAATTAAAGTTTGGAAGTATTTGGCCCAGTAGTTTCAGAGGAGAAGATTTTTGTAAAAGATTTCTAAGATTTACGAAAAATGGTTAAAAATTGACTATAAAGGGCAATAACTCCTAAAGGGGTCAACTGACCATTTCCGTCATGTTGACTTATTTGTAAATCTTACTTTGCTGAACATTATTCCTGTTTACAGTTTATCTCTATCTATAATAATATTCAAGATAATAACCAAAAACAGCAAAATTTCCTTAAAATTACCAATTTAGGGGCAGCAACCCAACAACAGGTTGTCTGATTCATTTGAAAATTTCAGGGCAGATAGATCTTGACCTGATAAACAATATTACCCAACGTCAGATTTGCTCTAAATGCTTTGGTTTTTGAGTTATAAGCCAAAAACTGCATTTGACCCCTATGTTCTATTTTTAGCAATGGCGACCATGTTTGTTGATAAATCAAAACTTCGGATACAATTTATAAATTAGATACCCTAAGGAACATTCAGTTAAAGTTTGAAAGTATTTGGCCCAGTAGTTTCAGAGGAGAAGATTCTTGAAATAGTTTACGACGACAGACGACGACAGACGACGGACGACGGAGGACGCCAAGTGATGGCATAAGCTCACTTGTCCCTTCGGGACAGGTGAGCTAATAAAAAGTACTGTACCCCTTTATTTTTTTTTAAACTCAGAAATATGAATAGTACATAAATAATTTCAAAATGTAAGGATTCTTCTATCAAAACATGAAAAAAGCGGGTAATACTGTCATGAATCGAAGTTCTTGTGTATAAAAAATATATGTAAAACATTAAAAATTCTCTAATTAACTATGTTTAGTACACAAGATTCAACTTGCAACTATAAATTTAAGACATTAGTGCATGCTATAGTTTCAACAAATTGATCATGTTTTTAAATGATTACTCATAATTTGTATCCAATATTTCAGTTTTTATAACAATATCAAAGCTGTCAGAAGTGTTTGTTTCCACAGTAGAATCAAAACCAAAGTTTGGATGATGTACATTTGTCATGATATTATAATCCTGAACTTCATTATATTTTAATGCATTTTTTGAACAATCTTGAACTTCATTCAGAAAATTTGGAAAATCTTGAACTTCATCATCTTTTTTGATAATGTCAGTAGTGTTATTGCCTAGATCTTGAATTTCATCAGGTAAATTATCCAAGTCTTCAGTATTTTTGCTTTTATTTGCAAAAGCTGTTACTGTTTCACAATTAACTATATAAAGGTTGCTGTCCTTAATGTCAGAAGTTGACTTTGGTTTTCTTTTCGATTTTTTCGTTTTAGATGAATATTTTCCAATAGCAGATTTTGTCTTTACTTTTTTATTTCTCAAATTCTTTCTCTTGTTGTTTCGTCTTTTCTTAGATGCCAATTCCTTAACCTCAGAAGGCCCAGTACAAGGGTGATTTTTTGCATCTTTTACACTTTTAAATCTTTGT